>VZTJ01005051.1:1278643-1387250 GCA_013397795.1 Orthonyx spaldingii
AAACCCCGAAGCTGCAGCAGGGGTCCGGCAGGGCTGGGCAGGGCAGGGCAGCCCGACTCCCAGGCCACGGCTGGCAGGGGCTGGCTCCGGGAGAGGCAGGCAGGCAGCAGAAGCCAGGAAAACTCCACAGTGGTGACAAGCAATGGCAGCTTCCCTCTCTTCTGAATGCCGAGAGGCAAAGAGGGCGAGCTACTGCTCCCCTTCCTTTTTCCCAGCCCCAGCTGTCCCGAGATCTCTGCCTCCTTCAAGAGGGAAATGTCCAAATAAGGGAATAGCTGCTTACAAGTTTTTTTCTCGACTGGTCTTTCTATTGTTTTTCCTAAGCACCCAGTCGTTATGGTGTCGTAGCAACGTATGGGCAAAAAATTCCCTAAGATAAGAGAAACAAAAAGAAGGATTCCAAACCCCAACAAATGTGCTGACAGTAAACACAACTACCACAAAACTGAAGTTTCAGCAAAAACAGAAAACCCTGACTCCAGCCAATTTCCAGTCTCCATCTCCTGAAGTGGAGACGTCTGGCCCACACATGCCACATGCTCTGTAGGGTCATCCTGCAGCACCACTGCATGGACCCTGCCCACAACACACAGCTCCACCACATATCCCTGTTCCATGGGGAAAGTGGGATACGTCCTGCCACAGTGACATGCTCCAGGGAGTTCCATGGCCCACACACCTGCTGGCACTGGACACAGCCCTGTATTTTAAATCACCTAATCCCACCTCATCTGGATCCAGCCACTGCTGTTTAAGCATGACAGACTTTCCTGACCAAAGGTGTAATTTCAGTCTTTGTGTCTGATGAGAAATCTGGTTGATCTGCTGGCAGATCTGGGCCTTAGCAGTGCTGCAATATCAAAGTTCATTGGAAGTGTTAAGAGCTTGTAGCATGAGTAAAAATAAATTTAAAACAACACAAAATAATTGTGCAGCTGGCATCTATTGTTGCTTTCAAACTATTGTTGCTATTGAAGCAGTTGTACAGCTTCCTCCTTTCTACCAGCAAAGAATTACTAATAATGAGTAGAAAAGCTGTCCATCATTAAAGATCTGATATTACCCCAGCTTTTGCAGTGATCTACAATGAAAAAAATTGAGTGCCTAGTTGCTATAAAACATAAGCAATTCATAACACATAATTTCTAATATCTAATCTATTAGTTCAAAATAGTGTCAAGATATTCAGAAGAAAAAGAAAGGAACCTGGTTCACTGGATTTAATTTAATGCTAAATGTGAGATGAGAAAGTTTGAATAGAAGTGTATGAAATAAAGTATTTGAGACAAAATATGATTGCTATCTGTGAAATAAGAGGTGTTGTTAGTGAGGCCAAATGATAGAACAGTTTATATCCATCCCTCACTCTCCCTTTCTTCCTTATCTCTGAAGAAGGCTATGGAGGAGAAGAAGGAAGCAATCAAGAGGGAGAACACACTGTACTTTTACATCAATGGGTCCATTGAGCACATCTTATAATATCCAGGAGAGTTTAAAAAGTTAATTCTTGGGTTTTTCATCTTAGGCTTATGCATTTGATATTTAATTATGCAAAATTGATAGTTGGACTTGGTTGAAGGTCTCTCCCAACCGTGATGATTCTATTATTCTATGAAAATGCTATAGTGGGCCACTACAGAAGACATTGTAATAAGAAAATAATGATTTCAAGTAGAATCTTGATAGTTTAATCACAGATCTTGGTTGTAGACACCCATACACAGACATGAGTTGCTGCTGTAGGGTCTGAGCATGTGTCATGACATTAGCATGTACTGCCTTTAACAAAAAGGCTTTTACGTACTGTTTGTAAGAGCTTGTTCCTATGGAGATGTGTAAGAGTATAAAGTTCTCAGGGAACCTCTATTCCAGTCCATCAAATGTATCTATTCTGGTCTATAATAAAAGGAGTTACATATAATTACACTTGCCAGCTCCTTGCCTTTTCTACCTCCAAGGAGTTCTGCCAAGCTGATTGGAACTGTACAAAACCTGAAGAAGGAAACCAGAGAAGCCTCAACACTATTTTGATTCTAAAATATTTGCCTCTAGGGTTACTTTTTCCCCCCTTCTATGTAGACTAGAAATCCCACCAATATTTCTGAAAAAAAAAAAAAAGAAAGAAAATCAGGAAAGGAGGTGTTTTGCATTATGAGATACTGCTCCATTATGCTCCCAGTTAGAAAGGCACTTGAACTGTGCAAAGTATAAGTTAAAATGCTCTTTATTATAGCTAAAAAAAAATAAGGAAATAGAGAATAGTGCATGCAATCTTACCTTCCTTTAGATGCTTAGACCCCAAAGCTGTGCAGCACTGAACATGCCCCTGGTCAATGTGCACACCATGCAGACCCTGCCTGTAGAAAAGGTTACCCCATGTTGGTCATTTGAGCTACTGTAGGATTTTTTTACATATATGTAACTATATTCATCATTTCTACTCCTGGACAGGAAAGATATTCACAGGAAAACTTCCTAGTTTTAGATAATGGCACTTTTAGATAATGGCAAAGCCACCAGGTGCCAAGTGGGATCAGTTTTGCAGTCTCCTCTGCCACAATGAGCTGGCTGATAGTGTCCTACAGCCACAGGCATGACAGCCTGGTGGGATGTGCAGCATGGCACAGCACAGGTCTGAGCCTTCTCCACTTCAATGTTATCTGGGCCAGTAGTTCTGCAATATGCAACAGTTGTATGGTGAGTATCACTCTAGGACAGTGGTGTCACCCAGCCTAAACATCTGCTAACGCAGTTCCAAAGGGGGGGTGTGGGGTGGATGGAGGCTTCTGCTTTTACCAGGAGTGTCTTGGCGGCTCCGAAAGACCACTCTGGCCTGTACAGTTCGGTACTGTGCAGACAGCCCTGTCCCACCCCAGCCGATGTTCTGGCGTGTATCCACCTCCCCCCAGCTAGATAGCTCATGCGTTACCAGGGTTCAAACAGGGGGTCCAATCGCATAGAGTTCTGGAGACACTTTATTCCAAAAGTGTCCAGAGGCGAAAGAGGGCGAATGACCTTGTGAAACCCTTGTTATAGGGCACTGGCCAGTGGGCAGGGGGCACAGGGGTGGAGAGAGGGGCAGGGGGATACAGAAGGAGGGAAGGTTGGAATGAGAGAACAGGTCAAGGCCAATGAACATAGGAGAATTAACATATCCAGGTAAGGTAGCCTAGGGAGAGACCATTCACTTTCCAAGGGGTGGTTTCAAAGAGCAGAGCTGTCCCACCAATGTATATCCATGGTTTCGGGACCTCTCGGCTTCTTGGTAGTTCCCGGGATGGGCTCAGCTACCCCAACAATCTGCTGCCACTAAAACTCTGGAGATGGCTTATATTTAGATGTTTAAAATGCCCATTATAGCCAGTAATGATCTAATCAATACAGTCAATAGATTAGAGCCAACCGTTCATTTTACCCTATACACCTAGTCCCTAGGGAACTGAGCTACTCTGTGTGAGACTGTGGAAGATCTTGTGGGAGTCCTGTGAGAAAAATGAGCAATGACCTACTGGTCCAGCACTTCAAAGTGAATCTCACCCAAGTGCTAGATTCAGTAACCAGAGCCTGTCTGCCAGCCTGTTCAGAGTAGTGATTATCCCTAGTTACTGCTTCTTGAAAACTACCCAGTAATCATCAGCCAGGAAGAATCTGTCACCTTCTTATTCCTCACATCCTGCAGAAACTGTTCTTAATCTACATTGTACAGTCACTAAGGGCAAGTGGGACTTTCTGACTTGACCTGATCTCATTTGCAAATGTTGGACTCATTGCATTTCATTTCTTGTAATGAATTCTAGGCAATCCTAATGCTGTACCTAACAACAAACAGCAACGGCACTGCCAAGGTGGCGGTTCCTCCACTTAAAATAGTTTATGAAATGTTACTGATTTTAGTTACAGCAGAGACTGCATGCATCTAATAAAACAACTGCATGGACTAAGCACAATGAATTAAGCTTCTTTCAAGTATTTTCTCATTTTGACACCTTTTAGTAAGGTCTTCTTAGAAAACATGGGGAAAGATAATCACCAGTCTGAGTCCCCCACAAAATCATTTGCTGGATATAACTTCTACCTCTGTTAACATGAGGTAGAAGGGCATATGATCCCTGCCAGGCAGCAAGTTAATAGGATCACTAGTGGGAAAAAAATTCTTAGTGAGAAATTAAAATAATATTTACTGATTCCCACCAGAGGTCAGTCATATCATAGGAATAAAATGAAAGTTACCAAATTCTAAGTACTCATGGATTCTACATAGGATGAAAATTGAAATTGCATTTTCAATCCATTTACATTACGATTTCTACTAGTTTTATTGTATTATTCATAATTGGGATAAATGTATCCTTTAATAGCATGAGTGCAGGAGAAAATACAGAGCTCTAGTAAGAATGAGAAACAACTAGCTGAATAAACTTCAGCTTAGCTTTCAATGACTGAGTAAGAACAAGAAAAAAGTCTGCAAAAACTTAAGGTTCTAATAACTATAATGCTGTAGATAAGACTGTGTGTGGTGGACACGGCTGACAATAAACTACTGCATTTCACCTTGATACCCTTATTTCTTGAGCTGAAAGTCACAGAGAAGCTAGAAAATGTAGAATTTGTTCTTAGTAGTGTGGTAGGGCTAGACACGTTGCATAAAGGAGTTATTAGGTATGCCTAGGTTAATCAAGACTCCTAATAGTAAAAATTCTATTTCTTTTCTGAGTAAAATAAAACACAACATAACAGAGATTGCAGTGCTAAATATAATCTCAGAATCCAGAGAGAATTACTTTATGCACTCAAATGTGATTAGTTCTATTTAAAGAAAAGATTTCTATCCTTAGCATGTAAAAGAGAAATTATTAAAACTGTTTTCTGGTTAACATATTTAACTTTTTTCTCTCTCTACTAAGCACTTCTTAGGCCACATCTGTAATACTGCTTCCAGTTTTGGGCCCCCAACACAAGAAAGGCATCAACAAAATGGAGTAAGTTCAGTGGAGGACTGCCAAAATAAAACCGTGAGTGATCCGTCCTGACCTCATAGGTCAAGCTGCTTTGAACAGGAGGTTTGACTAGATTGTCTCAGAAGGTCCTTCTAAACTGAACCATCCTCTTTTACTATATTATGATTCTATGAACTGGTCCTTTGATACTTTTTTAGGAATAACCTCTAGGAAGTTCCAGTCACCCTAGGCTGAAAGAATGAAGTTGAACTAGGAAAGATACAGGCAACAAGTGTGGCAATTTGCATTTATCAGTTAGATCTTATCTAAGAGTCAAAATAGGCTAGATCTCTTCAGCTGGTGGAAGGGTTGGCTGAAAACAGCTAGGAAAGCATGAACAGACAGAAATTGAACAGAAAATTATTTGCTATCATTAAAAAGGGAGAACATGGATTTCCAGATGGATGTTTTAAAAATAACAGATACAAATGCTGGCTTTAAAAATAGTGTTCAGTGTTGTGGGATATATTGTAGATGAAAAGTCTAGGATGGTGGATAAATGTAGGGGGTACATAGCCATGACCTGGATGCAATATTTAGTATAAGAATCTTAGTTTATAATAGCCAAAAGATACAATATCAGCAGGGAAAGAATATATTATTTTCCTTATATTTTTTGCATCTACCTCTGCTAGAAGCTTTTCTTGAGGTATAATACTTTAGGGCCTTTTGTTCCATACTCTGTCTGCACCTACTTGTTGTACTGACTATTGTTGGGTATGGAATATAGATAGTGCTTGGGACTATGACCAAGCATGATAGCTATGATCTTCAAGATCATTTAGGTTAAAATATAGCATAGTCTTCTAAGGAAGGAAGCAAATTAAAGTTTTGTTGGCAGGTGAGGTATGTTGTAAATTTTCTGCCCAGTAAATCATAGCCAAAGTGATTCTTTATCCAGCTCTTCTCAGTTCCTTCAATTTGTCAGGAATTACATGGTCCAAGAGATCTTCTCAAGCAACTTGTTGCTTTTTTGCAGGGAACAGGGTAAGAAGACATTTTTTTCTTATTTGAGTGTGCATACATATCAGGTACAGTGGATTGTGTAGCTTTAATGAAAGAAATCAAGAATTACCGTTGAGACGGTAGTTTCACATTCCATGGGCTACCTTCCCACTGTCTGCATCACATTGACACAAACACAGCAATGGTGATAAACTGAGTTGGACCAGGAAATTCCTCTGTCTGAAATATAATTCAAGGAAAAACACTTTTCACTAAACAAGTAAGTTTCACACTTCAAGCCACCATCCGTCTGCACAAACAGCTGGAGGAGGGAAAAAGTAGAAGAGAAAAACAAGTGGATGTTGCCTAAGAAATGTCTGTGAATCATAAACCCACACATGTACCTGATAACCCCATGTGGAGTGGAATCTGGTGGAATGTGTTTTGTCACTCCTGTTTGACAGGATTAGTGCGTTCGTGTGTAGTTCCTTTCAGCCTCTCAGCATGGAGCCACGGTCTCTGCAAACGAGGTGCAGCTACAGCTCAACGTTCATGTCGCCTTACAGTGCTTGGCTTGACAACAGGGACGTCTGGGGGTGGACCTCTGGAGATCCTCACGATGCCTTTGTCTTGGAATTATGAGTCAGACACAGAGGATAAAAGCGTTTTTATCTCCGTATTTAATAAGGATCCTTACGGGGCACCAGTCAGCAAGGTAGAATATGCCGAAATGCACACCGTGCATAACGTGTATACAGTTTTTATAGACCTTACAAATTAGCATATTTGACAAAGATTCTCTAACAGAAAACTTAGATGGATGCTGTGACATCTCCTCTATCTAAAGTATTTCCCCCCTGGATGGGGCTTAAACTTAGTTTATAAAATATGTTCTAGAAAGAAGGTTGAAACCCTGGTTCTTCAAGATAGCATAGGACTTTCTGGTCTCCAACTGTGAGGCCTTTAGGATGTTTGGTCTTCTTGCTTAGCAGAATACCAGTGTTAAGCTAACACATCAGGTTAAAAGAATTACAACTATGTATGTTAAAAATACTGAGAATACATAGGAGGTATATAAAAGGCAAAAAATCATCATGGCATCACTCGNCGGTCTCCAACTGTGAGGCCTTTAGGATGTTTGGTCTTCTTGCTTAGCAGAATACCAGTGTTAAGCTAACACATCAGGTTAAAAGAATTACAACTATGTATGTTAAAAATACTGAGAATACATAGGAGGTATATAAAAGGCAAAAAATCATCATGGCATCACTCGCGGTACGCAAAATCCACCGTTCCCGCCTGGCGCTGGTTTCTGGTTCCCTCACGGTAACGGGGAACGCAGCTTGCGAGCTCTGAAACCTCCCCTCCCCAGCCGCCGCCCCATGGAACAGACACACAAGCACAGCATCATTAAGGTTGGAAGAGCCCTTCAGGGCCATCCAGCCCACCCGCCGCGCCAGCACTGCCGCTGTGCCCCCAGCGCCGGGCACGGCTGTCTCCGCAGCGCCGCGGGGCCGGTGCCCCCACACGGCGGGCCTCGCCTGCGGCCGGCGCGTCGCTCCGTAACGCGGCGGGGGCGGGTCCGCGGGTTGCCCGGAGACGGCGCTGCCGGCGGGCAGGTGAGGGAGGCCGGTCCGCGGAGCGGGCAGGATCTCGGTGGCCGAGCCGGTTTGGGTCGGGTCCGGTCGGGCCGGAGTGAGCAAGGCAGAGCAGGGGAGGTGCGGGACTGCGTTGCGTTTCTCGCCCCTGCGCTGCGTTTCTCGCCCCGCGGGGTGCGGAGCGGCTCGGGAGGTTCCGCCCGCGGCGGGCGCGGGTTGTGCGGGGCTCGGCCGGGCCGCGCCGCCCAGCGCCCACCTGCGCTCCGGGGACAGAGCGGTCCCGGGGAGCTCTCGGAGCTGCGGGCGGCGTCTGAAGCATCCAGGAGCCGTCTGACGGTATTGTCGGGGTTTTGCACCGTTTTGGGGACTGTCCTGCTGTGTGTGTGTGTCTCTGTACAAACGTGCTTGTGCGGAAACACGAACTCAAGATCGAGTAAAGGCGGAGGCAGCAATCTCTAAAAGAAGCAAGCTGCGTGGCAAACGCTTGCCCTCCGTAGGGAGGGAGAGCTTTGGGCTTGTTTATACAATAAATGCTTTTCCCAGCTGGGACGAGTGTGGGAAGGGGAAGCAAAATCAAGCTTAGAGAATTTTAAAAAATCATTCAAGTAGAAAAGCAAACTACGAGCTAAGTAAGCAAAGCTTATAAAAATGAATTTAAGACAGCAGACTGCAAATGAAGAAGTAAGTTTAAAGGTTTTTTTTCTATTTAGTAAATTTCTCTGATACCTTAAAAGATGTTGCTTTACATAGATGTTGTCATGCAACAATTTGAGAAACTCTTTTGGAAGACTTGAAGATGGCAGATATGAAATAAAAGTCTGAGCAAGATCTTTAATTGCTTGTAATGCTGCAGTGAAGAACATAATCCTGGATTTTAGAATCAATAAAGACCATACTGTTCTTAATAATGGGTTTAATTAACCATGGCATGATATAGAACATAAATACTTGGAAATGTCTATTTTGAGCCCTGAACTCTGTTGCTTCAAGAGTCTCTTTCTGATTGCTGTGCACTTAGTCTTTCAAAAACTTCATGGGTAAGGAAGTTCATTGTGGCTCTTTCTCACTAATTCTAGAGTATTTTTATGGGAGTGCAGAGCCTTCTGATTTTATGTCTTATTTTAAAAATTTTGCCATGACATTATGCAGCTACTTGCTATTCATAAGAGTATAATGGAGGAAGAATTCTGATAATAAACACATATGGTAAACAGTCAAATGTTCTTCAGACTTTAGTACAGAGTTATTTTGCTTTAAGTTATTTCCAGTAAGGCATATTTCCCATTGTTTTAAAATAAATTCAAGATTCTAATCTTTGCACTTCCTAATTTTTTGTAGTCCTCAAATAGGGAAAAAACACTTCTGTGGTGATATTTCTTTCATAATTACAGGCACAACTGTATAAGTTACTGATACATGTTAAGGTTTCTGTTAGAGAATAAGTGCCTTGCACAAATCAGTTTAGATAACTTTGTGTTATCATTATTTATGTTTCACATGTCAAAACTGTTCAAAAGCTTCAGTTAAGAGTGTAGTCATCTTTGGCAAATTGTTGTAATCCATATGGACACACAGTGATGTAAAGAACATGCAAAGGTAGTATGGAGTATGCATGGAATAGTACAGATAATGCAAAACTTTTATCATGTGACAATTGTTTTACTTACTGATTTTTTGTTCATTTATTAATTATTCTTACTGACAAGATATCTACAGTCTTTTTCCTCAGTTTCAACATTTTGTATGTTCACTTATACCAAAACTTGGACTCTTTGAGTAGCTTTGGCTATTTAAAGGACCCATAATGTATCTTTTGTGTTTCGTCTATTGGCTCCTTCGGGCCACCGAATCCAGCCCTCAGTAGCTCCTTATCCCGGGAGCTCTGTTCCTGGGCTGAACAGCGGCAGCTGCTCGCTGGTAGAAACAGACGTACCAGTTGCGTTTATATCAGCGTTCCTTTATTCTCCCTCAGGGAGGGAAAAGGGTCACGGATAGAACAATCGGTGTTGGGGAGAACCTGGCAAGACTGGTCCAGCCCACCTCCCGCCCAGGTCTTTTATGCCCTCTGTCGGTGGAGGGCAAGGCGAGAGACAAGCCAATAGGCAGATGACGGGCCCGTGACATCTGGCCAGTCCTGGGTGAACAGGGGAGGGACAGGTGGAAAGCAGAGCTGTGGGTGGCCTGCACATTGCTACACCATAACACAGCAATAAACTTGTCATTTGGTCATCTGCTATGAGGAAAAGCCCCATATAGCAAGAACAACATAAGAAGGTCCTTGGTCAGTCCTAACGGTCCATTTAATTCAGTATTTTATTTCTAGCAGTGGTAATAGGAGATGATAACTTAGGGAAAGCAGTATTTCCTCTTCCTGCAGTCTGTGAGTTAAAGTTGATGTGGCCAGTGAGAGTTACTTCACCAAGTGCTGGTGGTGATGTTGTGTAACTGACATAATTTGTACTATAAGACAAAACATATGCAGCACAAGAAGAAAAGTAAATACCAATATAACATTTGAATTACAGAAAGTGGCTACAAGAACTGTCAATTCCCCTGTAGGGACATTTGGTGACATCACTCAGGCTAGCCATTATTTATAGTAGCAGCTGTACTATGGGCACTGGAGAAAGACAGAAGCTTTTATTTTTTCCCCACTTGCATCCTATAAGCACACCTTGGCTGTGTCCATTGAGGCCATTTATTCCTTATCCTGTTCTAGTACTGGTTGGAGAATTTGGTTTTGCTGGTATGTGTGGGATTTATTTAGTTATCAGTAAAGGCTTGTAGAAGTTTGCTGACTTTTTTTTTATATGTTGACAATATCATATATTCTTGAGGTAGTCTCAAGTGTAGGAACTTGCCTCTTCCAGTTCTGTCTTTGTTGGTGTTTTAATTTATGCTGATGACCTTGACTACGCTGTTGTCTCTGCTAAGTATCCTCCTTATATTTTGTCACTTGGCCAACTTTGTTTAGTTTTATGTGAGAAACTGTGTGTAAGCAAACAAGATGATAAATAGTGATTTTTAAGACCTTCATCAGTGGCAAATCTTTTTATTTGTTGTCCAGTATCTAATTTCCTATTTAGTGATGGTAGACGCTCTCAGAAGCAGTTGTTGCGGTGGAAAAGGTTTGATGTAATTTTTTTTTTCTTGGGCTCTATATTTTTCATTAGCCTTGTATATTATAAGTCTTATATTGATGAAGTTAATGCTGCCTTTCCCCTACTTAATGAAGTTTTTTTTTCTTAATGCTTCTACTGACTATAAATTTGCTTCAGGTTCAGGAACCTTTACCTACTTTCTCGCCAATGTGACCAGTTTGAACCCAGCTGCTTAGTGTGTATGATAACTTGATTTAAATAACACTTCTTTATCGGTTATATTTAATTTTTACCCCACACGGGTAAATCAAGGTCTAAGGGAACTAATTAATGCCACTATTTTCATTCTCTTAACTTTCTTTTCAAGTTGTTACCTATTATCTGAAAATAGCTGTGATGGAGGACTGATAATGATGAAATGAAAGAGGATATGTCAGATCCCAGACATCAATTTCATACATTGGTTTAGATTTCAGAAAAGAAAGATTGAGACTTCCCCTGTCAAGTGTGAGGTTAGTGTTGAGAAGAGCTCTTCTCAACGCTGATCATTTGTTGCTAACCTACAGCACGTCTTTTATTCCTAACTGCTGGCTGTGAACAGGTATGTAGTTGTATCGTGTTCAGGTTTCCCAGAGAATCAAGGGCAATCTTTTTGTAGTTAAAGAGTTTCTTGTTTTGGGGTTGGTTGTGATGTTTGCTTTTTAAGGGTTCTTTTGCATTTATGGTTATTTGGGCACAAGTGGCCCTTAAGAGTCTGAACAAACCTGTTAAACTGACTGCTCCGTAAAAATTCCTAGGGCAGAAAATCTCATGTTTTAGAGCATTATATTGGAGACAAACTTTTCAAGAGTTGATCTGTTTTTCTAATAAAATCAACTCTTTCTTGCCCATGTCCATCTTTAACTACTTGTTCAAATTTGGAAAATTAATAAGTTTATGTACAGCTGGATGTCATCCCCACTTTGACTGTTCAACCTTTCTTATCTCAGCAAATTCATTAACAAATGCGGTTAATTTTGAATATTACCTTAAGTTTCACAGCTAGGAAGAATTTATTTTATTTCATTAAATTTTTTCCTACTTTAGGTTTATTTTCTTTGTGGTCTTTTTTAGGCTAGAGATGCTGACAATTTTTTCTTTGTAGGAAAGCTTTTGGTACATGAAGAAGTGTTTATGTTATTTCTTGTATCTGCCATAGAAATGGACTTAATAGCAATTACTATTTAGTTTGTATTTATCTTTACATCCAAATCAGCGAACTATAGTATAAAAAGTTGATGTAATTAAAATATTTACTTTACAATGTGTTCATTATAATTCCGGACAGGGATTTGCACTATTATAATCTAAATTTATTAGGATCTAATGTATATCTGAAGAACATGTTAGAATGGAATGACTTAGCTAGACATAGGTAAATTCTGTGAGCATGATACAAAAAACTACACGCAACGTGTTTCTTGGCATGTGAACTGTTTGCTGACAGACCAAAAAATCATCCATTGGCAGTGTGGAGTTAGTACCTGCCAGATTAAACCATAACTGGGGCACCTTAGTGTTGATGCAAGTAGTGATTATGAAACTGAAACGAGTATTTGGATATTGACATAATTTTGTGAATGAGATTATAATTTTTCTCCGTAAATATACTGTGTGCCCTTTTGTCTTTTTTGACCAAGGACACAATTGGAGATATTTAACTTTGCTATTTCTTAAATGTTGTATATATTCTTCATAAAATTAGAATGGCATCTGCTAAGCCGTAGTAAAAATGGTACTATATATATATAAACTTCTAATTTTTTTCTGAAGAGATGTTAATTTATTTTCTTAGAAAAAGACTACAAAGCTTCATTGAATTTATTTTTAAAATCCAGTTATGGAACATCCTTAAGAAGATACATGATCAAGTCCAATCCACTGCTATTGTTGGTAGCTAAAGCTTAATCTCCTCCATAAACTGATAAAGCTCAATCTTAAAAGTAGCTTGTGAGAAGGTTCTGTGAAAGTCTCAGCCCAGTGTAGATCTGGTGGTGATGATTGTGTTGCACATCTGTTGCTAACAGCTTGTTCTAATCACTGTGGGGTGGCCCAGTCGTCCTGTATGTCATCTTGTCCTGATAAATCCTTGTTGGGAAAGAGCAAGTGAGGGAAAAAATAAAAAAGGACAACTATTTAGAGCCCTGCTATGTTTGTGTCATTAGTAGCTTAGTAGGAGTAGGGGAAGTCTAGAGAAGCCTAATTCTTACCTGACCTCGTGTGACATAAGATTGCTGAGGCATAGGTTTCCTGTGTCATTATCATGTGATTGGTTCTTGCACAGCTTTAAACATTGTATTTTAGGATTTATTGTAGGATATTTGGCATCATTCCATGCTTCGTATTCTTAGTGTAAAGATTCTAGAAGTGCTGGTTTATGAAACCTGAGGATTTAATTGACTTCTTTACTGTAGATGTTGGTGTAATGAATTTGCATAATGGCATATAAGTTATTAAAGAAATGCATTTCTATACTTTTATAGGTTAAGGACATTTCTAAATATTTTGTTCTTGGGTTATTTGTTGTGCATTTTTGTTATGAAGACATTCCTGTAATTAATTTTGTATCTTTAAAATGCAGCCTCATGTAATGTTAATCTTTAGTAGTTCAGCAGTTAAGGCAAATAATTTTTAGAGCTATGATGGTACATATTAGGGAATTATGTCTACATGGATTGGCAGGGAATTTTCTCATAGAACTGAGTACAGCAAAAATAAAAATTTCTAAGGTAAAAATTGAATTAATTGAAAATAATTCTTAATTTTGAAACATATATAATGCTACTGATTTATGGCAAGAATATATCAAACATGACTTTTTATAGAAGTTATACACATGAATGTCTAAATATTTCTCTATATAATATTTAAACAGTGGTTAAAGATGTATTTGGAAAAAAAAGTACATGGTTGATTTGTTGCAGTATATCAACTTCAAATTATTAATTAATAGCAAATTTGGTGGTAAAAGTGGAAGATCAAAATAGAGATTTCTTACCTCTTATCCTTTCTTGAAAATCTTTACCCGTAACTGAAATGCATTGCTGACTTCTGATATTGCCAGATAACATGGGAGAGTAGCATCAATTTGTTCATTCCTGTGCAGTTTAGGACATTATTTTCAGATGTAATCTTTTATCCTCTGTTTTCTTGGTAAAGTATATATGTATGCTATATTTAGGTACAGTTTTTCGGTGTGTAGAGGTTGAGGCCACTATACTCTCTAATGTATGCATCCAGATTCTTAAGGTCATGTATTTGTAGAGTATGGGGTAGTAGTTTGCTCTCATAAAAAACAGATATCTGTACTGGAATGTCCAGAAGATCAACTTCCATATGAAATACAAAGAGAAAATAACCACTGATTTTTATTTTTCTAAATTACTTTTTTTGGGAGGCATGGGGTGGTTGTATTTGGTTTATTTTCTTGACCATTGTAGTGCTGAACATTAACGACACATTGTGATGTTCATATCCTAAAGCATCATAATTTTCAACATCCCTTCCGTTTTTAACTTCTGACTGTTTTAGGCTTTTTGTATTTATGCCTAGTCAATCTGTAATGAGCTAAAAGGAGAGTACCTAGTTCCAAAGGGAGAATTGTGAAATGTCTGCAGCACAAGTTTGATCATAGAATTGTAGCATATCTCAAGTTTGAAGGGGTCTGTAAGCATCATTGAGTCCAACTTCCTGCTCCTCTGCTGAACCACATGAATAAGAGCTTTGTCCAGATGTTCAGTGAAGTCTGAAAGGTTTGGTGACATGAAAGCTTCTGGGGGAGTCTGTACCAGTGACTGACCACCCTCTCAGTGAAGAACCTTTTCATAATGTCTAACCTGAACATCCCCTGACACAGCTTCATGCAATTTTTTTGTGTCAGCTCAAGAATTAAACAATTGTTTCTCCATCAAATGAATAGGATGCTTTGTCTTTTTTTATTCCTTCTAGGATATTCTAAACAAATTTATTGGGCAATATACTGTAAGACTGTAGATGCCTTGAAGATGTCTCTTTTGGTCTGATCTATCATAGTACATTTTGTTGTCCTTAAATTGAGATCAAAAAACACTTAACTGGAGGTACCAACTGGAATTTAGGTAAAGAGCATACTAAGTTACTTATAAAACATTTAATAATATTAACATTAATTACAACAGTTTAAGGGATGGAATGCTTTGAGATTTTTCATATTTTTATTATAATATTTAATACACATAGTTTTATTCATCCTACATGTACATTGTGTTATACTTGTATATCATGGTTTAACCCCAGCCAACAGCCAAGCTCCACACAGCCACTCTCTCATTTCCCCACCAGTGGGATAGAATCTGCAGGGTAAAAGCCAGAGAACTCGTGGATTGAGATAAAGACAGTTTAATAGGGAAATCAAAAGCCACACACACAAGCAGAGCTAAACAAGGAATACCTTAACTGCTTCCCATGGGCAAGTACGTTCAGCCATCTCCAGGAGAGCAGGACCTTGTCAGTGATCACTTGGGAAGATAAACACCATCACTCCGAATGTCCCCCCGCAACCTCCTTCTTCCCCCCACTTTATGTACTGGGCATGATGTAGTATGGTCTGGGATATCCCTTTGGTCAGGTGGGGTCAGCTCTCCCAGCTGAATCTCCTTACAGCTTCCCATGCACCCCCAGAAAATGCCTTGGCTCTGTGTAATCTATATTAATTATAATCTCTATGTTACCAGTTCTGTTCAGCACAAACCCAAAACACATCCCCATACCAGCCACTGTGAAGAAAATGAACTCTACCATAGCCAAAACCAGCGCACTATAGTATAATAGTTTTCCCAGCACTTGAAGATGAATGATGAAATATTTCAAATAAATATAATGGACTCATAATGCATTTGCAGTCTTTCTTGTCTTTATTTTTCATGTATAATTTAACACAAAACTTCTTAATTTATTTACAGGTAATTGTAACAGATCTTCTTAAGCAGTTTAGGTTCCCATCTGCTATCCTGAGAAGATTTTAATTGCATCTGTACTTTTGAACTGAAGATATTACCAGTTTATTGAAAGGATAATACAGTATCCATATCCATTTAGCCCATGCTTCCCCAATGATACTGAAAGTAAATGTGAATCACAGTGTTTGTCTGTCTTGAGAGACTCACTGTTCTGACAGGTTGGTATTGAGACTAGAAAACTCAGTTCACACAGATGGTGGAACAGCTACAGGCATAAAAGAGAAATAAGTTTTTTACTATTGAGCTACTTGTAATTCTTTGATCAAGATTCTCAATGATATGTGCCCTTATAAAAAAGACAGAACACTCTGAAAGCAAAGGCTTTCCTTTATTGTCAAGTATTAATTTACTTGAAACCATGATTTTCATGTGTAACAACCAGTAATAATGTGGATAAGTTTTGTTTAACAATTTGTAAAATTTTTGGTCACAGAAGTTTACATCAGTACCATTTTTATTGTTTACTCGTAGACCATGGTTATGGTTGGAGATTTCTTCAGCACTGTGATTAGAGGTGACTGAATTAGTCCTATGATTCTCATACAGTTTGTGAGACCAGTTCTGTGCAGTTCTGTGCACTTTGCAGAGTTAATGTTTGAGCTGAAATCTCAAAGGGCAAGTAATTTGAAAAATTTCAGCAGTATTGTAGGAAGTTCTTCTGTATATTCTTGTGTTTGTATCCATTTACGTGGAGGATTGTATAACTACAAAAAATCTGATAATCTTGGAATGCTACTTCCTATTACTGTGTGTCTTGATTTAAATATTTATGATTTTGCATGTGTGGTTTGTATTTTTGGTTTGGTTTTTTTTTTTTTTCCCCTTGGATGTCAGAATTTCCGAGTAAGGGGATGGGAACCAAAAGTATTGCTGCTTTTCTTTATTCCCTTGGAGAATGTAGCTTGCTGATACAGTACCCTTAATGGAAACTACATATTCTGGGGCAGAACAGGTAATGGCACAGAATTGCTCTGTGGAAATGGTAATGTTCACCAGTTAGTAGCTGGTTAGTAGCCGGTGCTTTCAGCTGTTCTTTTCCTACTTTATTGTGTTTACTTTTTGATTAAACAACGGACTTCACTGTTTAGTTTTTGCATTTATTATATTACAAACTGTGGGGAACAGCTTGTTAAGTCAGTATGGAAAGGCAGAGGTTGTCTGGATTCTAGGTTTCTTAAGAAACTGGGTTTTTTTTAGGTCTGCACAATCTCTGTTGAGGATTTGGCAGTTGCTGTAACCATGCAGTCAGGAAGATTTGTATGCTAATGTCTCCTAAACAGCACAGCTGATGAAGTATGTTGCTGCAGTACTGAAATGTGGTAGTACAGCTTTTATTCCTCTTTTTAGCTTTCATTTTCATTGGCATAATGCACTGTGAAATCTGATGTGAAACTTGGAAGCATACCAGAAAAAGATACTACCTGCAGAAGGAATAAATGCTGTCAGATATGTGCGACTCTTCAGAGGAAGAGAAAAGAAGCAGATCCATTCCGATGAATTAGTTAAATTAGGCTTTTTACATTTTTCAGACAGGGCTGGTGGCTGCAGCTGAGCTCTTCAGGCTCTGCTGGCTGTGAACAATGGAGTTGCAGATTTTTTTTTTTCTTTTTTTACCTTCTTAAAAAAAATGTTAAAATGATGCTTGACATTTGTGATAATTTTGGCCCCTCCTACTGTGCCAACTGAAACCACTCCCTACATAACCAAAACAAATCATTCCCCATGATTCTGAGGATATTTTACATTTCAATACAAGCTTTTGTGCACTGAACTACATTTTGTATAGACAGTACATTTGAAAAAAAGGAAAGTAATTTTTTAGAAGACAGATAAGAATGACTCAAACAGCACCTCATTTTCAGAGCTCAGAAGCACAGCAAAATCAATCTTGAAGCACTAGCCTGCTTTAATTTGAAATACTGGAATATATAATGTGTTAATTGTTTTAGTATTGATTTCTGTTTTCTATTAGAAAATCCAATAGGTAGAACACTTAAATTGCTGTTAAAAGTATTTCAGATTATATATTTATGAATTTAAAGCTTATTAATCTCAAATCATACTACAGACTTCAGATCTGATCTTTGAGTAGCTTGTTGCAGTGTTGAGTAAATTTTAGCACAGGACTTATTGTACTTATATGTATTCAGGTTCTGTATTTTTTGTTTCACCTGTGCCTTCTGTCATGGCTTGGATGACTTATATTTCCCACTGGTTTGATGAAGATGATTGGTATGAAGGACAACAAAGAGTAAGAATTGCTTAAATTAATATTTTCTCTTTTACTATTCTTATATTTTTCTTCTTTAAGCTGCTATTTATTATATTGATAGTATCAAAAGTAATATTTCTGTAGTGGTACTAGGAAGGAATTTTTAGTAGTTTTAATGAAGTGTTCGATCATAGATAAAGAACATCCAAAATGAGTTTTTTGAAAATTAATGTTGCTAGCTGGATAAAAGGTACTGGAAGTGCCAACCACCTACTTGCATTTTTAGGTTGCATAATTTAACAAGTAGTAATTCTTTAATATGTAATAAGATGAAAAGCAAACATATAATTTAATTGTATTAGGAGGAATTAATATACCATGCGTGGAGTAAAATAAAATAGTTAGAAGTAGTAATAAAGTAAAATAAAAATATTTGGGAGATATTAAATTCACCTAGGGTCATTTCCAAGTTGTGCCTTGGATAGCTTTATGTTTTTATTAACATTTTTCTGAGGAGGAGTTGTTACTATAGCAACCTTTGCAGGATGTCTTGGATTTTTTTTTAGCATTTATTAGCTACATGCTGTGGGCAAGCTTGGTCTACAGCTGCTTTCATAGATTTATGGTGGGAAATGAATATAAGTCACATTTCTTTCACTGTATTAAGTTCTCTTATGGTACCTTATATTTCTGTGATTTCTTTTTCTTGTTTTCATAGTATATGATCAGCTAATGAATTAGAGTGCGGGAGACACTACTGAAAGCAGCTGCTTTCATTGTGTTATTGTGTATTACTTGATAATGCCAGTTATATGCTTGTAAGTATAAAAAACTGGCAGGTATTAATACTGTTCCACTGTTCTTATTTTACATGTCACTCATGATATGGATGTTTCAAATGTAGAATTACCTTTGAATAGCTGTCGTCAGAGATTCAGATGTGAGATGTGTCAAGAGGTAACTTTCGCTGAAATCTGTCTTGGCAATTTGCCAGCAGAAAATCAATCTTCTGGTGATTGTTGTAGCTGTGGATTGGAAGCTGAGAACAAAATCTTAAGCAGCCTCTTAGGTGCTTCATGCTGTGATCAGACGGGGTTGTGTATATATATATATATATATATATATCTCTGTGTATTACATACATTATCTGCGAACTATGATTAAGCAATACGCCATAGACGATGACTTTGTTAGCACTGCTAGATGGTTTTGTATTGATTAGGTGTGTGGTCCAACATTGCTGGTGATGTATTGTTAGAAATGTCAGCATTTCTCCATGCTTGATTTCAAACCTAGTATGGCTCTTTAGATTATCTTGTTAAAATGGCACAATAAAGGGTTTTCAAGTTAAATGTACAAGTAATGTAGTCAAAACCACTACTTTGTAAGACTCACCATGTTATGATTTTTTATTATTATGTTAGGCTTTCGCAGCAGGTTATCTATCTTGATTTAATATGTTTGGGTTTTATTTCGAGTGTTTGTTTCTGTAAAATAGTTTCAGGCTGTGATTTCCAGTTTCAAACTTTAGTGAAAGGTCCACAACTTCTTCCCTTGTGAAGCCAGGGATCTTGTGGTTAAATCAGTTCTGGTAATGATTTGGGTCCAAGTTTATTGTGGAGGTTTGAAATGGCTGTGAACACTAGTAGAACACTTGTTCATTTCAAGTAATCTTTTAAATCCGAGTATTCTTTTTCTAGTCAGTGTCTGGATAACTGAATGCATACATTTTGAACACTTGCTAGGTTGTCATAGGTTAGGAAACGTCATCCGCAAATTCTGGTTGCAAGAGTCTAGCCACAGCTTCTGGTGTTTTTGAGGAATCTTGTTTGAAGTTCAAAGCTTTGTCCAAGGCATCGTCTTCCTGACTATGGTTAATCTTCTGATTATCTGGGAGCTGTACATGGACTTTGTGCCATGAATTGTATAAAAAGTTAGAAAAATCTTTTCCATTTTTTACAAACTATCTATACTGCTTAGTGGTAAATTAGCAACCAGCCTGGCACTTTAACAAGTAGTTGACTACCTTGGTAGAATTCTCCTGGGAAGTATGGAAGGGCTTAACTTGTGTAGAGAAATACATGTGTAAACCTACATAATTATTCTACATTGTTCTACATTGTGACTGTCACTACTAATATAGCTGGACTTTGTTCATCTTTTGCCCAGAAGCAGTTGCTTGAAGTACTGTGTATTGTCTCAGATTATTCAGAGACCTGCATTAGTAACTGCAGTTTAGTAAACCACATCAAGACTGAAAATTCGTTAGCATTTTGTGGAACTCCAACAAAGGAAGAACTTTTGTTTGTTTTGTCAAAGTTTTCATATTGTAAGTTGTCTATTGGCTTTTAAGCTGCCTATATACCAGAGTATTTCCAATTACCCTTTATTTCATGGGTCTGGACAAATTAATGAGAATTTAATTTCTTAACGTGGCTATAATGTGCTTGGTATTTCCCAACCCCATTGAAGGAACACCTGTGCTAATTATGTTTGTGTTTTTACATGAGTCTCAGTGCTATTGAGGCAGACATTGTCAGGAAGAAGCCATTTTCTGCTCTATCTTGCAGACATGCCAAGATTTTTTCATAGATTTGAAGACCTTCATGCTTTTAGCAAGATAAAGTGGTTGTCCATTATCTGGTGCTTCTAACTGGTCCCAACGGATGGGGTAATGAATTTGAAACTCTGATTCACAGGTGACATTTCATCTCCAATGGATTTCTCCTCAAAGATGGGGAAATATCCCCAATGTCTTTAAGGAGATATAATGTGATATAATGTCTTTATATCACTAAAGATCTTTTAAATTATTATGTTATCATTGATGTGCTAACAAAAATATTGGTACCTGAGGACAATAGTGTGGATGAGATATAGCAAACGTACAGGAGTGACAGCAAGCTTGCCACATAAGAAAAGATACAAACCTGGTGGGAAGATAACGACAATAGAGTGAAGAGAAGCAGAGGACACTGGCACTTTACTGCTTATAGCTGTTAAGAAGCTACACTTAGTATGCACAGAAGCATATTGATTAACATAAGGTTACCGTATATCCACTTTTGTATGCATGCCATATTGCATATGGACTCATTTGGATGGGTCATACACCACATGGACCACAATCAAAGCACATGTGAGCATCTGTTGTTGGTTGTGCTTGATATACATTTATGGATACTGATAAGATGCAAGCACATGTATTGATAATGAAAGTGTTAAATGATGGGTTTAAAGAGCTACTATTATTCTGCAAGTGTCATTGTAGTGCAGTTGGGAAATACAGTGAGTAGTTGAAGCAGAGGAAAAGGAGTTAGGTTAAAACTAAAATGGTGCCTGTTCAAGAGCTACAGTTGCCAGGCTACTGACACTGCAGTTTTGTATGTGGTGTGACACAACGCTCTGTCTTTTCTCCTGCATCCTGCAGTAACTGCATTATTCTGTGAACATCAAGGTTTAGTTCCTCCATCTGTCAAGTAAAGTGATTTTGTTCTACAATCAGAACAATATTTTCCATTTTTGGGACCAGCAAGGTATTGGAATGAACATGGAAATTCAAAAGTGCTTTGCAAAAAATGATATCTATGCTAAGGTAGGGATTATTAGGCATTTATCTTTGAATTACTGACATAAAGCCATGGTATGTATCTAGTCAATTCAGTTGTTATTTTTAGATAATATTTATGATATACTAAATTTCAGTTTAATGTGGTTGGTTGTTGAGGTTTTTTTCTATATTTAGCAACAAGGAAGGACCTAGATTCTTGCTGCTTCTGCCAATTGAAAAGAAAAGGTTTTGTTGTCTTCCTTTTTTCCTTCATCTCCTTGGAAACTGTGGGCACACACTGCTAGCTTTCCCAATGTGATGTGTTTTTTACATCACAGGGGTTTTTTTCATGTATACTTAAGTGTCCAATATAATTACTTGTTCCTCCCTTATTTCAAAATAAAATGCATTTTTACAAAGTATAAAAAAATCTCCATTGTATAAAAATGCACCACGTATGAATTCATACATATTTTCAGTTATGCTGCATTTCTACGTTTTTGTCATTTTACTCAGGCTGTTCTGATGACTACTTATTTCTCTTTTATACTTTGCTTACTCTGTTAAGTATGCTTAACAGAAATCTGTAATGCTTGAAAACTGCTTTAATGCATGATACCTATGAGAGAGCAAGTCAGTATGCCACACAGCTGTCATTTCTTCTTTTAGATGCTATCATACTGAATTTCAAAACAAATGCTTCCTCTTGTAAAACTTTATATCATTATGAAGAGCAGGAAATAATAACAGGTTTTAAAAAATAAATATTAGTAAATAAAATGCAAATTTCTTTCTATAATAAAGCTCAGAATATTTTATATATGTAACTTTTTTACATATGCTTAAATAGGGAAAATCTAGTCAAAGTTTAAGAATACTTAAGCATGAATTCTTAACTCAGTGAAATAACGATATATTACAGAGCAACATTTTTCATCTAAAATTCAAAAATTTCGTGTATTAACAGCGTTGTTATAGAATTACTGCAGAATTCTACAAGACAAATTTGTTGTTACTCTGAAAGAAAAATCTGTGGAATTCTGTTTTAGCATCTGTAAGAGATCATAGCATTATGATTAATGTAATCAAACCGCAAATTAAACAAGACTTAAGAGGTTCTAAATAGTTGTTGACTTTTTATCAATCTTACATTGATGGTTTTCAGGTGGTAAACCTGCAAACTAAACCTACGACAATCTAATATTTTACATCTAGTTCTCTTCTACTTCACCATGGCTTTTTAAAATGTTCCTTATCATTTTGCTGATACACCTAGAGTTTTAATCATTTTCTTCCCTGGAATGAAGAACAGAACCCAAAATTTCTAGTTCCAGGTATTTCATGCTTTCATAAAATAATTATCTAATCAGCTGAGGGATTTTAATTTCAGAAGAAGTGATTGTTAATGGTGCCATTTATTTTTTCGTGGGAACTAGAAGAAGTCTGTTCTGAATGCCCCAAATCCAATTATTTCTCTGCATATATGATTTATACTTTAATTGCACAGAAGGGACCTCTGGAATTTGTAATTTTACTGAACAGTAAACGAAGACTAAATGGCAAAATTAGAAATTTGGAGGCTACATTTGCCACTTGATGGTGTTGATTCTTTAAATAATTAGATACATTTCTCTCCATGGGACTCATATCATTTAGAACATGAGGTGGATTGCAAATGAGCTGTAAGATGATGCAATTTATAGAAAGGTTTTCTCTAGAATCTCTAATTTGCTGCAGAAACTGGAAGAATTAATACTATTAGCAGACATAAAGGAAGTCTAATAGCCAAAGCACTAGTCTGCAACAAAGCTGTATCTTGTAACTTGTTTTTCTGTGTATTTCCTTTCTGCAGTTGCAGTCTCTTTTACCAAAATTTTCAAAGGTTAAATGTGAGCATTTCATTTCCTTCAGTCATTAGTACTCACTCAGAACATTTAAGCAGTTCAGCTTGGGTGAGTGAGATCTTCGAGATGATCAGTCTCAAACATTCAACTGATCCTGATCTGCTAAAGCAAGAAGTTGCTCTTAACTTTTTTCTTTTTCTTTCACACTTTCCAAAGTGAGCAAAACATGATGTCATGGAGTTTGCTACCTGTATTTATGCGTTACTGTTTACCTGCCAAGCAGATACATCAAGCAGATGAGAAAAGTTAAAAATAAAATTAATCATTCGACTTTATTTTTGTCCCTTGTATATATGCATTAAAATGAAATTTTGATAATATTTAGGTAATAAGCTTTTAGTCAACTGTGACCAATAGGTTCCTTTGGGTACTGTAGACCACTATTCAACACCTGTATAAAGTTTGTTCTGTATGTGCCTTAATATTAATGTCGTCCAGAAAAATATTTCCCCATTTATACATTTGAAATCAAGTAGGTCAAGAGTGATGAACAGCAACATATCTGTGCTAAACTGTTACACAGCCATGCGTTGTGTAACCAAGCCTTGTACTTCATCAACAGTTGCTCCCTCAAAATACTTGATTGCATTTGAATTCTCATTTCTTGTTAATTCCCTTTCCTTTGTGGCACTTGAAATGGCCTAACACTTGGTAAATTTAACATAGTTCTCCTTGTCTTTCAGGATTATAGTCAGCTCTCTGGCCTAAAGATGTCATCCTCCATATTCCATGTAATGTTTTTCCACCTAATGTCCCTCAGTCCCTTAATCTATCTACGGCATACATGTGACCCTGAGACATTCTGTTATTAAGTAACACGTTGACAATATCCTGAATGAAATGTGTGCTAGGTAAATAATTGGTCTGGCCCAGCAAAGCATTTTTTGCATTTTTATGTTGAAGTCAGTTGTCTCACTCTGAGCACAGCTGCTACTGTGAGACTTGTTTTGGACATTGAAAGCATAGTTTGCTATACAGTTACACTAAACTTTGCTTCTGATTTTTCACAGCTCGCTTCAATTTTTTTTGTTAAACAGTAATTATTAAGAAAAATTAGAAAGCTTTTCCAGAAAGGATGATTATAATATGATAAATAGTTATTCTATGCAAGTGGTTTGAAGATCTTTCTACATGTTGGTTTTACTTACAACTATTAGTATGTGGTTTATTTTGTCTGGCTGTCAGCGGGAGACGAATGGGAGAGCAAAGAAGGCATTAAACTGTAATAGAGAAAATATTGAACCAGACTGCAGAAGGAAGTGAACATGATAAACAGTTTCAGCTAGCACAGATCAAGAACTATTCAAGTTTTTATGGACTGCCCACACCCTCCTCCCTCCCCCCTTTTTTTAAATTTTCTTCAAAATGGATTCTTGTGAATGGTATTAGGCACCCTTTCTTGTGTGGCACTGAGGCCTCTGACCATCTACATGCCTTTATTTCAGATAAATTCATTTGTACTTCAGGCGAGTTATATTTTTAAAGTAGACATGTATAAATTATTTGTGGGAAGAAAAATGTATTATTCTATTCTTTAATATTCTGTCATCTTGTAGTCTAATGAATTTCTCTTTTAAAGGCAAAAATGTCACATGTTAAACAAGTGGGACTTTTAGCTGCTGGATGTCAGCCATGGAACAAGGATATATGTGCTGCTAGTGGGGACAGATTTGCCTACTGTGCTACCCTTGCTGTTTATATTTATCAGGTAAGATTATTCTTGTTTATCAGACTACTTACATTTTTACATTGCTGTTGATCTCACTTTGAACCCTTTTGACAAATGTTTCTGCAATACTTTTGGAAGTATGGTTGCTGCTGAGATGCTGTCTATATAAAGCTCAGTAGTCTATTCAAGATACCCCTGAAGTTGTATGTGTCAAGAATTATTTTTAGAAGACAGGCTCAAAGTGCAGCAAACATTTGAGATAAATGAAGTTCAGTGATAGAAGACTGGGTTCTGAGGGAGAAATGAAGCAATTCCACAGTCCCATGTGAAGCTGTAGTATAAAATAGTCTTTTGCACTGTGGATTAAAATAGTTCAAAGTTGTGGATTCAGTGGCCCACCTTTATTTGATTTGGAACCTGAACTTGTCAGCACTGTGCTCTTCTGAAATTTGCTGCTGCTATACAGCAACATCTAATTAAAAAACAGAAATGCTGTGATGTGGAATTTTCAGATTGAGAAATATGTGAGGAAATAAAGGATGAGCTTCAATTTTAAGAGTTGTGCTGGTAGTAGGATTAAAATAAACAAAATTTACTGTGTCATGTTTGGGTATGTGGGGTCTCTTTTTTAATTGTTTTTTTAATGGTACTAAGTAATTTAAAACATGAGAAGGATTTCAAACTCATTTTTATATTCTCTCCTGTTTAACCCCTTGGAGATTACTAAATGATTGTTACCATGCCTATAAATAAAGCATTTTAGAATTGTTTGAGAACAGTTCCTAATGAAATATAATCTTTATAAGTGACAAGAGGATAGACTTAATATTTGTTTTTGAATAGATGGATATTGGACAACCTTTCTGTCCAAGTCAAATGTATGAGAATTTAATTTTTTGAGAATTGAGGTACTGGCAATTGTTAAATGCACTATAAATTTATCTGTAAGTCTAATACTGTTATATGCAGTATTCTCCAATTCCAGGGTATTTCAAGTAAGTTTACAAAAAATGTGTTTCTAAAATGAATTTTATTATTTGTTTAGCTGGATCACCGATACAATGAATTCAAGCTCCACTCGATTATGTCTGAGCATAAGAAGACAATCACAGCTATATCTTGGTGTCCCCACAACCCTGATGTGTTTGCAAGTGCCAGTGCAGATAGTTTAGTGATCATTTGGAATGTCAATGAACAGAAGGTTGTGGCCAAGCTGGACAATACAAAAGGTATTTTAGACATGGAGGTCTGTTTGATCCATACAGCTTGATCCATGAGTATGAGAAACACTTGATGTAGTGTAACCTGCCTAATAGGTAGGCCAGAGTTTTAACAATTGCCTAACACAATATTCTTGTCAGATTTGTTGCATTTCATTCTAGAAAATAATGATAGTGTGGTTGAGTAAATTGCTGCAAACCATCTCATATTTGGTAAAGAAAGACTTTATTCTTTTTCTCTGAGGAAGTTGACCAATTCAAGAATTAACTTTGCTAGTGATTTCTTGTTGAGCAGGGCAGAAAAAAAACCAAAACCAACATTATTTTCATCACCGTATAAAAGGATAAATAATTAAATTTTAAAATAATAAATTTCGTTATAACTTTAGCTAAGTGAAAGCAAATAAAAGGTAGCCGTAATAGATTGAAGTATGAATCATCAATGAATTTGAAGAACAGTTTTTGTTTAAATAGCCTAATGCTTGTCTACATGAATCTTCTCTCAGGCCTTGAAACTGCTGGAGATTGTATTACAAGTCTAGGAGGTTAAGCATCTATGTTACAGTTGTACTTCCCTGCCCAGTTCTGATTTATGCCGTTTAGTCAAAACCACTACCTGTATTTCTCTTCTTACAGTTAATCTCATCAGGTGTCCTTGACTCCTACATTTTCATTCTTGGAAAGTGAGCGCAGCCCAAGAACAGGCAGAATCTCAGGATCTAATAAGCCATTTTGGGACTCCCTACTCTGTTCTCTCCAGAGCATTTAGGGATACCTCTGGAAATCATGTACATCTTGCATATCATGCAAAAGAAAACTCCACAGTGATTTAATCTATTCTAAAAGAAATATTGTATCAGTTTTATGCATGAATATAAATGCTGGTACTTATCTTCCAGTACATTGCTTGTTTCAAAATATTCTTCAGCCAATGACTACACATGAAGGAAGTGTTGTTATTACTATTGTAATATTTTTGAACTAATTTAAGATAATAAGTGTAAACCTTCTATTGGTTTCTCTTTTAGTCCCCTTTTACATTGCCATATAAAAGTGTCTAAATACAGTTTTAAGTTTTCAGCTTGAGGAATTTGTCCAATTGTCATTTATTCCTTCAGGCACACATTATTAAGTTATCAGGATGATGAGGGTTGGAGATGTTAAGATCAAAATTCTTAAATGGGACTGCCTACAGTTATGTGTTAAGCAACTGAATTAAAACTGTCATGTATCCAGAAGGAAGCCATCAAGACTTCCCTTTTATTACAGAGCTAGCTTTCAAATTTTGTCACAAATATCTGATGCTGTTATATTTATCTCTAAACTTCATTGTATTTTGATAAAATAGGCATCTTGAAATTCTCAGTATTTTACTAGCTTAGTAGCAAATAACTTACAGTAAAACAGTGGTGAATGAAGGAATGACAGTATTGTTTGCAGAATCTGGCTTATCTTCTTTCAAATGTGTGACTGTCTTTGGCTCTGATGAAGTATAGATATCATCAAATATGGCCCATTAAAGTAGTATAAAAGTAATTTGGGAAATAATTTTACTTCCTGCCTATGGAAGTACTTTTACACCATAAGATGTTCACACACATAGAAGTTCTCTAAATTTCAGTCTAGTAATTTTTATGTGGAACAATTACTTCTACTGGTTTTCAAGACATTTGCCAATACTGGGTCAAGGAATACTACACTGCATTTCATATCCTGGTTCTTAGAAGGTTTACTTGTATGTTTCAGGAATCCCTGCCTCACTTAGCTGGTGCTGGAATGCAGGTGATGCAGTCGCATTTGTGTCCCACAGAGGCCCGCTGTACATTTGGACTATCTCAGGACCCGACAGTGGGGTAACTGTACATAGAGAAGCACATAGTTTCTTGTCAGATATCAGTCTGTTTAGATGGCATCCAAAGAAAAAAGGAAAGGTGGTATTTGGACATACTGATGGAAGCCTCTCTATTTTTCAACCAGGTAAAAAACTCATGTGGTAAAATATTTATTTTTATATATGTATCTCTTGTTTCTCTGTATGCATGTAATTCTGCCCTATAATGTAGGTACATACATAAAACTTGGTTCATAATATTCCTGCTCCTTCCATACCACAAAAATGTTTTCTTAGGTAAAGAATGCAGAGCATTTTCTTTATATCTCCTCCCTTTTGTGACCAAGATAGGACTGCAATTTTTTTGACAATTACAATGAACACTTTTTTTTGAGAATGGTAACAGCCGTGATCTTCTACTGAACTATATTTCCCTACAGGTTTATTCTTCTGAATGGAACGTCTTCAATCTTCTGTGTACTTTCTTACTTTTGCATTTGTTCTGGAGTCCTCTGTTTCATATTCTGGAGTCCTCTTCAGTTTTCATAGTTTTCTTCAAAGACAGATATCATTATTAGGTTGACTGTTCCAATTTTTTTTCTGCCTAGCTCTTTTTCCTTGAGTAAAAACTGGTCTTCAACTTTATGAGAAAAACTGTTCCTTGAATAAAGTGCTAATTTTACAGAGTTGTGCTCCAACAGCCATGCAAAATTGATTTTCCTTCAGTTCACTCTACTAAGTTGTCACACAGGTTGTCACAGGGAGTAGATTCCCTTGCTTCTGTAGTGCTGACTGAATTAGCACTGGCATTGGGAAAAGGAAATCTATTTTAATATGATAACATCTAAGTATTTATCAGACTGAGACTTTTCATGAAGTCTGTCTAGAATGATTTGAATATGACAATAGAAATAATAAGAAAAAACATTTAAAATATCAAAATTATGTTCTACGAATGAAAATATAATATAGGCTAAAAAATCTAGATAGTGGCAGTTTTGTATTTACCACAATTCAAGTTACTGTAAAAAAATTGTTTAAGGAAAATTATCCATTACTGCTGAAGATAAAGCTACCTGCATCAACTTGAAATTTAGATTAGATTATTATAGGAATTTTGCCTTTTTCTGTATTTAGGATAGTTTTCTTTATTATTGTAATGTTACATATCTTTATTAAAATAATTTTAAAAGTTAAAAAATCCCAAGCATGCAGGTTGTTTTCTGTTCTCAGCATACATAAGAGTCTTCATTTCCGACAGAGAAATAAAAGTTCAAAGTTTATATGCAGCTGGGTGAAAATTTTCTGCAAAAATAACAGACTACAAATGTTGTTTTCACTGGTGTTATCTACTTCGTTTTCTCTCCCATGGCTGTATTTTCTTTTTTATTAACTCTAGGCTATCCATTAATGTATCAGAACATTTAGTGTAAAGAAAAAATATGCAAGAATTTAAGATTAGTACCCAATTTTTAGGGAGATTCAATGCAGTCATATAGAGCCGAATGTTTCATGCTATTTTTCCTTTCATTTGTTATCAGAATAAGCACAGCTTACATGACCTATGACTCAGTTGCACGATTCATACTGTTCATGTCTTCTTTTAACAGAAAATAAAATTTAACAGTTAGGGATTTCATGAGGTTTGCTTTTAGACTGCTTTTTTGAAGCACAGGTAAAACTGAATAGCTCCGAGATAGATGCCGTCTCATAGTCTCCCACCAATTGATTGTGCTTTATTGGGTCTGAAGTGTTTGAATATGGCTGGTTTCAATCACTTGAGGACTTTTTGCTTTTAGTTCCGGTATAGCTAACTGAAAAATTACAATTCTGCTTTGTTGTCAGTTCTTGTTTTTCATTTCAGTGTTGATTTGCAGTAAAACAAAAAGGTGATCTGTAATGTAAGCAGAAGATATTGTTTAAAAAAGTGGGAATCCTCAAGCTTTTGGCAAATTAAAGCAGTTATCATAATTCTGCTGTCATCCCCAATGCTTCAGGAGAGTAAAAAAATGAGAATCAAGAAACTGGTTTATGCTGTTAATTGCTGTGCAGTCTTAAATTATTTCTCCCATTTCTGGTAACTGATTTTATAAAGTTGCCCTAGATGTAATGTCTATGAACTAGTACCAAAATTGAAAATTAGATTGAAGCTGGATAATGGAAGATGTCAATTCCTTATGTCTAGAAATGTGGTAATTTTTTTCTTTTTTTTTTTTAGTTAACATCACAACTTTAGAAATACAGATTTATTTCTGATTGCATTGTGCACTATCTTATAAACCTAAGATTCATATCGCTGTAAAAATAAAAAGTGGGAAATAAATATGATGTTAAAAAAATGTGGGTTTTGATAGTATGGATCATCAAGTGAAATACGTTGTCTTCTTTGTAGGTGTCAGACTAGATATTTAATGCTCTGTTTTGGCTACAGAATCTATAAACACTTCGTAGTTGCACACATAGTTCTGAAGAAGAAAAAAAGTCTAAAGGCAGTTGTTCAGAAAAACCTTTACTGCCGCAGTGTTTTTCTGGTTCATACTGCCTTTATTTTGCCTGTATTTGCTGTGGTGTGCAGATTTACTTACACTCAAATGGCTTGTATTTTATGCTGTGCTGCATACCTTTACTCATAGAAATTCTTAGAACAATGTATATGATTTAACATACTTTCCTTTTCTATGAAATTATGTTAAAAAACCTGACAGCTGTTTCTGTTTTCTGCAGTATTAAACATAAAGTCAAATCTGATGGAAAAAGAAATTCTCAAAGCCAAATATTGCAAAGACAGCTTCATTAATTTTACTCGTGCAAACAATAGAGCAGGCTAGTGAAAATTTCAGGGAGAGACAAAAAATTATGTTTGTCAACTTTGTAACTATTGAAAGGATAGACTTGATTTAATTTCTAAATAATCTGTTTTCTTTTGCACTTTAAAGGTTCTAAAAATCAGAAACATGTCTTAAGACCAGAATGTCTTGAAGGAACAGATGAAGAGGATCCAGTTACAGCTCTGGAGTGGGACCCTTTGTCAACTGATTACCTTCTTGTTGCTAATTTACATAATGGTATTCGACTAGTTGATTCGGAGTCTCTGTCCAGTATCACAACTTTTAGTTTTCCCAGTGCAGCAGCATCTGTTCAGTGTTTAGCCTGGGTTTCTAGTGCACCTGGAATGTTTATAACTGGAGGTAAGGCTTTTATTTCCTGATTTGTACAAAGATAATAATTACAGGACTGAGTCTTCAAAATTAATACTCCAAGTTCGATTTTTCTGTTTCGTAACATTTTTACAAGTAGAAACATACATGACTTGTACCAAGAAAGACCATAACACAAAACCAGAAAATAATAAAAATACACTGAGCAGTTTTTACGTATTTTAAAAATCTTACCTACATAAACATGTGACTTCCTGCTATTTTTTATGCTAAATAATATTTTTCTCATGCACACTTTAGCAGCAAATACATGAGTTACTTTGGGAATAGAAATAAAAGTGCATTGTACTAATTGATGTCACTTCAAAGATTCAAAAAATTAAAAGAAGACAAGAATGGATTTCCTACCTCCTTTCTACACCATAGACATTACAGCTCAGGTTGAACTAATGAATAAGTAGACTAAGACTGGCAAATTATTTTATGATGAGAGAGGTTCCATAGAATTTATCTATGTTTAACTAGCTAATGTTAATAAAACAATTGTTGTTAATAGTGATATGGCCATGGTGGTAAATGGAGGATAAATAGGATGCCATGGATGTTACATTAGATAATCTCCAGAGGTCCCCTCTAACCCTAACTGTTCTGTGATTCTATAGAGTTGACAGTGCCTGCTCATAAAATTCTTCTTAGGACTTGAAGTTTAATTCATTGTTGTATTTTTGCATAAATCAGTCCTCAAACCACATACCTCTGTGTTTTGTTTTGTTTTTTTAAACCTCAGATTCTCAGGTTGGTGTGTTACGTGTTTGGAATGTTTCACGTACAACACCTATAGAGAATTTTAAATTGAAGCAAACTGGTTTCCATGGCTTGCATGTGCTAAGTTCTCCTCCAAAGAAAAAGTGTAAGTGTAATTTTGATTGTTATTCATTGTAATGGCTGCAAGTTAAGAAAATTTTATTTCTGAGTCTTGTTATGTCCAGATCAATCTCTGTAAGATTGGTCATCTCTTTAGTTCTTAATTAAAGTAACTTCTGCTGCTGGTGCATGTCTGTGCTATGCATAGACAAATGCATAAAGGATCAAGCACGTTATAAGGTCCTTCTTTAGTAGGCCAAGCTTCATACATGAATTCTCTGTTTCTTTTAAATCTCATTAGAATACAAGCATTTTACTCTTTATAATTTTACTTATTGAAATAAGAAATAATCTTCTCTCTTTGTCTTCTGCTTTATATTGTTAAGCGTGTTCATCACAGTATCCTACTAAAAATCACCATACATCTTCAACAAGTGAGGCTGTTCCTCCTCCAACTTTAACCCAAAACCAAGCATTTTCCCTTCCTCCTGGTCATACCGTCTGTTGCTTCATGGATGGTGGAGTGGGGCTTTATGACATGGGAGCCAAAAAGTGGGATTTCCTCAGAGATTTGGTATGGTTCATCTCTGTCTTTGAAATGACATTTGGCTTATGCACTTTCTTCTAATAGCAAAAAACTGGAGAATGAAGTCTTTGCAGTACTGTAAAGCAGTTTCTATTGTTCAAAAGAGCCTAAATTTCTAGGAAACAAAATGACAGTTCTGAAGCTGAAAGTAATCCTTTATTGCAAATGACTGAATTCTGTTGGAAGTATTCTGACATTTGTTTTAAACCAGAAATAAAGATTTAAGGACTTGTTTTTTGTTTGTTTATTTTTTTAACTGAAATTTTAGTTTGATGGCCTTCTCAGAAATTTTCTCTAAGAAAGTTTTCTATAATTCAGAATAAAAGTTCTAGTCAAATCAGAGAGATATATGGTGAAGGCACTCAGTTTAACATTACAAAGATTGAATTATTAAATTTTCTCTGAATCTGAAATTCAGAAATGGCTTTAACACATATTAAATGACCCTCTACTTCACCGGGCTTTTGGTTATTGAGATTCATGAGGATTTTTCTCTTTACCTCTTCCCAAGTTCCCTTTTTATTGAAAAAAAACCCCATGCAAAAAAAAAGGAAATAATTTTTAGCTGTACTTACATATGTGTTTGAATAGAGGCTGCTGGTTGGTTTTTTGTTTCCATTTTATTGGGTTTGGTCCTGTAAAGCAACTGAGGCTTAAAAAAAAATTCTTACATAATACATGTGTTTTATATATTTGCAAAGTTAAATTCTACAAATGCATATCTTGGAAAACAACCAATTGACATGTGAAATCTCTAATGGATTGAAGTTTAAACTGCAGTAGAGCATAGACTGTATCTAGAAAGACAGAATATTGGGGGGGTACTAGACAACTTGTAGAACATGTTCAACATACAGAGCTTTATTTTTTCAGTCAGGTACTTTTTACCAAAAGAGAAAAATTATTCCTGTTTTTAAAAATTAACTTTTTTTTTGCTTAGTATTTTAATTCAATTTTTAGCAACTTAGTTCCAACAGAAAATGATAACAAGTTCCTGGCATTGCATTCCCTGTTGTTTCAGGAAAGAATTTTTCTGGTTTTAATAATAAACTCTGAAAGAGCATGTTATAGTCCAAGTTATTTTATGCCTTTTAATTTTGACTGATAAGCCATAATATACAGGGGTTTTGGAACTATTAATTGACCTGACAGGTAAATTAAATAGGATGTATTTTAGAGTTTGATCTAGAGTTGGACTTACGAAAAAAATCAAATGTAATAAAAATGGATTAAATATTTGTTTCATTTAAGGGACATGTTGAGACCATCTTTGATTGCAAATTCAAACCTGATAACCCTGATCTTCTTGCTACAGCTTCATTTGATGGCACAATAAAAGTTTGGGACATAAATACTTTATCAGCGGTTTATACATCTCCTGGTAATGAGGGGGTTATTTATTCCATTTCTTGGGCTCCAGGTAAGAATATTTTGATGTATGTCTAAATAGTTTTTGAATTAGCATTGACTGCAGAATTTGTCATATGAAAGTATTAGTTTTATATAGAGGGGCATTTTATACGGTTTAAACAAAACTTAATTATCTGTGAAACCGGCAGAATTCAATGCTTCGGATCTTGCTGAATCTTACGCTGCTGAGTAATGCTCCCAGTATTTCATACTCAGTCAGAATGGAGGGAAGGAAATCTCCAGAACATTTCTAACATGGCATTATGCAAATGACAAAATGACTTGTTTTGCATAAGAAGTAGCTACTTAAAGAGTTCAGATTTTATTTTGTGCTGAAATAGTGGAACATATGTATTTAGTTCTATTTCTTCCTTCTTTCTGTAGGAGTCTAATCACTGAAGAACTCTGACTATACCTTATTAGAATAGGAAGTGCCTTTTCTGCAAAGCATGTACTTTTTCTTAGAGAAATCACTGGAGTCAGTGGGAAATGTTATTTTCAAAACTCTTTTGCAACCTTCTTTGGTGTACCTGAAAATACACTTCTGATAGTTATCAATAGTTGACGATAGGTTGACTTTCTTGTTGTGTTTTATTTCTTTGGACAGCAGATGTGTTTTTTAAAAATCTAAAGAATTCATCTCTCTGTTCTGTCCTGCACTTATAAACTCTTAAGAAATAATAACTGACAGGAGAAAAATATTGTGATGGGAAGCTTAATGTAGTCTGCATATGTGAAATAAATTTACCGTTTTTGATTTCAGAGTCACTTGCACTTGGTTCCTCTTCACAAATAATTTGTCTTGCTATATGGAAGCTATGGCAATATGAAATACGGTGGTTATGTTTGGTTATTTAGTTTTGAAGTTAAAATTCAATTTGTAATTATGTCTCACATTGAATGAATAGTTTGTTTGCTGCAGGATGACTGTGGGGTTGTTGCTTTCTTGGTTTCATTAAAGAAAAAAAAAAAAAGGCAGATGCTTCAAGTTTGTTCCTTACCATCCTGCCCAAAGGCTCCTGTCCCTCTCAGCCAGAACTTTTGCTCCTCCTTTCACCTTACTCCTAGACAGTTCCTATCTGCCTTGTACTTTGTTCCTAATACATCATCTAATGCATGCCACCATTTATTTGGTCTCAGAAGATGTTTGAAAAAGTGATTACTCCTTTTTGTTTTTTCTCCCCATCATTCTCCTACCTGAGTCTGTTCCCATTTTATATATTTACCTTGCTAGACTCCTCTTGCATAGATTGTCTTCTCTGCCTCTGAAGCTTGGAACTAAATAACAGTCAAAACTTTCCTATAAATCTACTATTTATCAATCACATAGCTATGTTGGGATAGTCACTGTGGTGAGGAGAATTTGGTGGCTTCTGGATTAGACCTGAATTGAATTTTCAGGTTCTCACTGTGGAGTTTTGTACTCAGATTTTCCACCCTGTAGTGTGTGGTTACAGATTTCGGTACATTTTTGATGGTGTTAGGTGCAGCAGTGGTGCAAGATTAAGAAAACTAAATACTGTTAGATTTTCTGTCTCATTTTTATGATTTGTCTTAATAAGTAGGGAACTTTAAAGGAAAATGCTCTAGATGCTAAAACTTTAAGCTTGAAACATTGAGATTACCTCTCAGTTTGAGTCATATGCATCATGATCATTAATTTCTTACATACAAAACTTTCAGCAGGCATTAAGAATACTTTTTACAGCAATGCTATTTTTATTTGACCATTCCTCAAAATAGGAATGTAGAAAAATGGGTCAGGCTTTCACTGAAATTGATGTTTGTGATTTAGTAGCAAATGCTGGCCTTAAATGATGGAAAACGCATGTTCATGTGCCATTGATGTCTTTTGTTTCTATTACATTTCTTCAATTTAAAGTAGAACCACTGTCAAACAATATTGTGATTTATAATTATTATAATATTTTGCAAACATCTTTGTTTAAAGGAGATCTGAACTGCATAGCGGGTGGAACATCCAGAAATGGTGGCTTTATCTGGGATGTTCGAAAAGGCAAAATTATAACCAGATTCAATGAGGTAAGATGAGATTGCTTCTTTTCTTGTCTATATGGAATGTAAGTAAGTAATTTCGTCTGGTGTCCATAAATAGAGATGGCCAAAGATCATATGTTTTTAAAAGGTGCTATAGTATAAAAATCTCTAGAATTATGTGGGTGCCAGTTACATGTAGCAGAAGTATTTTTACTTCCTCAGACTGGATTTGTGATATGAGAGTGGTGAAGCACCAGATGGACTCCATTATCTTAAAATTGGTCCTGTAGGGATACATGGCAAAAGCATAGCTGATTCCTTCTTAACTGTGTAAACATATATGGACATACAGACTCGGCATCAAAATGAAAACTGTGCTTGGTACTTTCAAACATATGGGCCAGAAAAAACTTTCAGTCCCTGAAGTCCAGATCAATAAAGCTCCGTTTTGCAGCATACTAAGCAGTATGACTCATTTAGTGGCTTGCCTTGTTTTACCTGAAATCTATCCAGGCATTCGTAAGTCCTGAAATAGTAGCATATTTTTTATTGGCAGAAGGAGCTGTGTAATACTATACTGTAGTATTTTACACTATTTTGTGTATTCCCAGTATATAGCTGTGATCTTCAGATTATACAGACCTAATTATTTACCTGTAGGATCTGCATCAATGTACAAGGGATGCTGTTTAAGAAGAGAGGTGGGGGAGTGAGGAGAGCAGAAAACAAACATACCTACCTTCAGGAGTTCTGGGATTCTAACACTGATGTTTGCATTTGTGCTACTAAATATCTTTTTTGTAATACTGGTCCTGATACACGTCCCACTTAAGTTTTCTCATACTACAATTTTTCATGCTCACTAACTTCATTATTCCAACGTGTAACTAACCTTTATTCAGAATCACGCTATGAGTAACGTGTGAAGGGACCACAGGGGGTCATCAGGTCCAACCTCCCTGCTCAAGCAGGGTCATCCTAGAACACACTGCACAGGATTGCATCCAGATGGTTCTGGAATATCTCCAGTGAGGGGATTACACAATCTCTCTGGACAATCTGTTCCAGTGCTCGGTCACTTACACAATAGAGAAGTTCTTCCTCACATTCAGGTGGAATTTCTTGTGCATCAGTTTCTGCCCATTGCCTCTTGTCCTATTGCTCAGCACCACCAAGCAGAGCCTGGATCCATTGTCTTGGCACCCTCCCTTCAGATAGTGACAGACGTTGATGATCACCTCTCAGTTGTGACTTCTCAAGACTGAACAGGCCCAGCTCCCTCAGCCTTTTCTTGTAAGAGAAATCCTTCTTGTTGCCCCCCATTGGACCCTTTCCACAAGCTCCGTGTCTCTCATGTACTGAGGAGCCCAGAACTGGGTACAGCACTCCAGATGTGGCCTTACCAGGGCTGAGTAGAGGGACAGGATCACATTCCTTGACCTGCTGGAATGTTCTTCCTAATGCACCCCAGGACACCATTGGCCTTCTTGGCTACAAAGTCACACTGCTGGCTCATGAACATGAACAGGACCCCCATGTCCTTCTCCACAGAGCTGGTTCCCAGCAGGTTGGCCCGAGTCTGTCTGGTGCTTGGGGTTGTTCCTCCCCAGGTGCAGGACCCTGCATTTGCCTTTGTTGAACTTCAGACGGTTCCTCTCTTCCCACCTTTCCAGCCTGTCGGGGTCCCTCTGAAGGGCTGCACAGCCCTCTAGGGTATCGGCCAGTCCTCCCAGCTTGGTGTCAGCAGTGAACTTGCTGAGGAGGCCTCTGCCCCTTCATCAAATTATTGATGTACAAGCTAAACAATTCTGGGCGCAGTATAAAAACTTGAGGGCCACCACTAGTGACAAGCCTCCAACTGGACTCTGTGCCACTGATTACAACCCTCTGGGATCTGCTGTTCAGCCAGTTCTAAACCCACCTCACTGTCCACTCATCCAGTCCAGACCTCCTGAGTTTGACTATGAGGACTTGGTGAGAGACAGTCTTGAAAGCCTTGCTGAAGTCAAGGTAGCCAACACCCACTGCTCTCCCCTCATCCATCCAGGCAGTTGTTTCATTGTAGAAGGTAATCAGGTTGGTCAAACATGACTTACCTTTAGTGAATCCATGCTGACTACTCCTGAGGACCTTCTTGTCGTCCGTGTGGATGGAGTTGACTTCCAGAAAGAGGCACTCCATCAGCTTTACAGGGATTGAGGTGAGGTTAATTAGCTAGCACTTCCCTGGGTTCTCCTCCCTCTTTTTGAAGACTGGAATGACATTTGCTTTATTCCATTCCTTACCTCAGACACCTCTGCTGATTGCCACGATCTTTCAAAGATGACCATGAGCAACCTTACTGTGGGGATAACCAGAACTCTTTCAGCATTTGTGGATGCATCCTGTCAGGGCTTCTTGATCAAGGGAAGGTCTTCCTTTCAACTTTTTTTTATGCTGGTCCCTTGCATCAGAGCTTCTTGAGAGCTGGTCTTGTCAGTGAAGACTGATGTAAAGAAGGTGTTCAATAACTCTGCCTTCTCTGCATCCTCTGTTACCAGGGTCCTCCCCTCCATTTAGTAATGGGCCTACATTATCCTTTGTTTTCCTTTTGTTACTAATGTATTTGAAGAAGCACTGCTTGTTGTCCTTGACATGCTTGACCAGATTTACTTCCAGATGGGCCTTGGTCTTCCTTATCTCATTTCTACTTATTCTGACAACCTCTCTATATTAATTCCAAGTGGTCTGACCCTGCTTCTGTCTCCTATGTATTTCCTACGTGCACTTAAGTAATGACAGGAGTTCCTTGGTCATCCATGAAGATCTCTTGCCCCCTTTACCCAATTTCTTGCTCATTGGGATGCACTGTTCTTGAGCCTGGAGGAAGTGATCCTTAAATATCAACTGGTTCTCTTGTTTCCATGGCTTTCTCCATAGAAACAAAGCCTGTTTCCATGGAACTGTTGGAAGAAGATCCCTGAAGAGACTAAAGGTAGCTCTGCTGAAGTCCATGATTGTATCTTACTTGCGCTGCTTCCACCTTGCCTGATGCTGAACTCTGCAGTCTCACAATCACTATAGTCAAGGGTGCCCCCAACCTTCACATCTCCCACAAGGCTTTCCCTGTTTATTAGTATGAAGCTCAAGCAGCCCAACATTCCTTGTGGGATCCTCCACTACCTGTGACAGGAAGTTGTCATTAACACTTTCCAGCAACTTCCTGGACTGTTTGTGCTTTGCTGTGTTGCTTCTCTAGCAGATGTCAGGGTAGTTAAAGTGCCCCACAAGAACCAGTGCCTGTGACTTTAGGGCTGCTTCTAGATGGCAGTAGAAGGCTTCATCCACTTCTTCCTGATCAACCTATAGCAAACACTCACAATGGTCTCTACCCTTTTATCCAAATCATAAGCTCTTGACTTGCCCATCCTCCACCCCAAGACAGAGCTTCATATATCCAAAGTGTTGGCTTACACAGGGGGCAATTCCACCAATGTGACTTCCTGATCTGTCTTTCCTAAGCAGTGTGTAGCCTTTTGTGGCAATATTCCAGTCATGTGAGCTATCCCACTGTGACTCTGTGATCGCAGTGCAGTCAAAGGCCTGTCCACTGCACACACATCTCTAGTTCTTCCCGTTTGTTCCCCATACTGCGAGTGTTGGGTTACGGGCACCTTATAGAAGAAGTATTTGATTGTGTCCACATCCCAGTGGAGGTGCAAAGGGATGCCCCATAGCCCTGTCTAGTGGTTATGTCTTTGGGTGCTTATGCTTGCTTCAGGAATTGCCTCTTAAGCCTCCTTATGCTACTAGAGTCTAGCATTGTCTCTATTTAGCTTCTAATAGGTTTCTATTGTTCCCTCCTTCCCTGCACCTTCTCTCTGGCAAGCCTGGTCCTGGCCTCTTTCCAATCTAGTTTAAAAGCTCTCTCAAGTGAGCTACGAACTCCTAAACTAAGATCCTTTTTCTCATTTGAGACAGATGGACTCCATTTGATGCCAGCAGGCTCAGTGTTGTATAAACTGACCCATGATCAAAACCCTAAAAATTGTGCTGGTAACACCAGTATCAAATCCAGATGTACATCTGCATGATCTTCCTGTTTCTTGCCACATCATTCCCTGCAAATGGCAGGACAGAAAAGAATACAACTTGTGCTTAACATCCCTTGTCCAGTTATCCCAAGGCCCAAAGGTCCCTCTTGATTGTCCACAGTGTTCTTTATTTAAGCTTTAGATTTATATAGTTATGGATTTCTCATTCTTCAGCTTGACTCAGTTTTGTCTCTTGAATCCTGGAGGTTATAGCAGTTTTGCTATCTATCTCCATAGTCCCAATGTTTTGGACTTGGATTCTCAAACATCCAGCTATGTTGGGTACTCATTACAATGTGGTTTTGTACAGTATACTGTACTGGGAGAAAAGGGCTGAAGCCCATAGGAGAATAAAGTAAAAAAGATGAGTAAATAGATGAGAGAAAAAAGGGTGAATTATTTCTTATTGATAGGTATTTTGCATTTTTTGAAGCATGGAAAGAATGGAATCTTCTGCATTGCCTGGAGTCATAAAGATTCCAAAAGAATAGCAACCTGCAGCAGTGATGGATTTTGGTGAGTGTTATTGGAAGAAAAAAAATTGCTAAATGCACTTGTCAAGTCCATAAATTTTGACAGTACTCTCAGTGATTAATTTTAAAACTTTTCTTACTGAACAAAACTTGCATTATATTAGTCTTCTGTACTTGTTAGGGTATGTTTTTCATGATTTTAAGAAAAAAATGAAATATTTTCAAAAGGAATAGTGTATAAGACACTCTGATAGTGAAACTAAATACTGATTTTTATTTGGACAAGAATATCCTCTGAGGTTTCTTATCTGTAGAGTACACTTTGCAAAAGCCATCCAACTTTGCTTATTTAATTTTTAATTTTATTTTTTTAGTTTGTTGTTTCAAGGACTAAAAAGCACTATTTTAGAATGTGCTTACAGTATTTACAAGTATACTATCACAGGAGTATACGCCTCATTTTTAAAAACACATGAATGTTCATTGAGACCAATTTTGCATTTCAGTACATTTTAAAAATCCTTCGTTTTTTTCCTCCGCTACCTGTGTCATTCCAGCTCAAACAAAATGGGCAGAAATTTTAGAAAGAAAACAATCAATTTTTTCTTTCTTTCTTTTTTCCTTTTTTTTTTTTAATTCATAAAGACCTATTTGTACCTTAAAGCCATGACTACAACTTTGATTTTGGGTTATGAGGATCTTTTCAAGAAAGAGGTACTACAGTGAACGTCTTCAAAGCCTGTCTGAAGAAACATAGATACTGAAGTTGAGCTAGATGTTGTACAATCAGCATCCAGTTAGATATTGTAATTGAGGGACTGATATTGTGTCTGGCTATTTCTCCTATTCTTTGTGTATATCTTTTTGCTATCTGGCTTATTTGCACAGAATAAAACTTAGCTTTGGATAGCCTACTTGTAATGTTACATTGTAATTGGTTTCAGTATTATTCGAACCGTTGATGGCCATGTTCTTCACAAGTACAAACATCCAGCTGCAGTGTTTGGCTGTGATTGGAGTCAAAACAACAAGTAAGTAAAAATAAATCCAAAGAATTGACAACATTTACTATTTAAATTGATTACCAGTAAAGTAACACGAAGTTGTCTAGAATGCGATATTCACTGTGATAGTAAAACACTGAAATTATCTGTTCCACAGTAGGGTATGCCTATAGCAACTCTCTATTCCCAGTAATATATTTCATTGATCACCATGAACTTCCTTATCTTTCAAAGGAGGATCGCTTCGTATTGATGAGAGAATAAGAAGTTATCTAGCCGAGTACATAATGGGGGGCGGGGGGGAAAGGCAAACATTCAATAACAGGAAAGAAGGGTTTAGATTGGTGTCCTTGCAATCACTGCTGAGGTGAAGATGTAGCAGACAACTAAATAAATTTGATTATATGTAAATTTTGTAGATAATTCCTAATAATGACACAAGAACTTTCTGTCAAAAAAAATTATATAGTAATTCAGTCTATTTGTAGTTGTGTCTTGGGTGCATGGTAAGACTGTAGTGCAAATAGTATTCCCCGTTGCAACTAATGGATCTTTATCAGATTCTTTCCTGATTTAGTTTATTTAATTGGATTATCAATAGCTACATCTTGAAGAGACGAAGGAGAAGCAGAAAATTTGCTGTTTTTAAAAAAATAATTGGAGATTGCATATCCTATTTTTCTTTTTAATTTTAAAAAGCATTGATCATCTCTGTGACCAAGGCTTTTGCTTTTTCTGTTTTGCAGAGATATGATAGCTACTGGTTGTGAGGATAAAAATGTTCGTGTTTACTACTTGGCAACCAGCTCTGATCAACCACTGAAAGTTTTTACCGGGCATACTGCAAAGGTGTTTCATGTACGCTGGTCTCCTCTCAGAGAAGGAATCCTCTGCAGTGGCTCTGATGATGGGTTCGTATTTCTGAACTACTAGAAAACTTAAACCTCAAGTAGGACTATTGGAGAAACTTAAGAACTTTACTTGTAATGGTGTTGTGAATAACTAATCTAAATCTCTGCCTTGTTCAGATTGAGGCTTTAGCTTTGCTCTTAGCTTTATGTTGTATTTGGGCAGCAGGATTATTATCTAAAATTGTCACAACTGCTGTAGTAGTGTAAGTTTCCAAATGCTTTCCCAGGAGTAAGGTCAGTGCCTGATGCTTTTACTGCAAGGAATAATACAAGGAGGATACCACATGTTTACATTATGTCTAAAGAAACAGATGCAAGACCTGCTTTTATTTGATATTTTTCAAAAGTATACTTAAGTAGAATCTTAGTGATTCTACTTAGCAGAGAATTTTAGTGAGTATTAGATACTTCTGTTTTGTTGGTTTGATGACATTGCTTTTGAGGGAGAGAACATCAGTCCATGGTAAGCAGGAGGAAGCATTTTTCTATGATTCTAAGCCACTTCCCTGCAGAGTATACCAGATATTTTTGTAAAGAATATTTTCTAAAGTTTGGAGTATGGTCTTCTATTGCCTTCCCCATTATCATTCATTAGAGGTTTATGCTTGAAGCAAAATCTGTTATTTCATAGTGTAATGATTCATGACAGGAAACAACTTGATAGCAAACTTCTTGACAATAAAATATGTTGGACAGGACTAGCCCTAGAATTGAACCCTGAGGAGCAACGCTGGTGACCAGTCGCCAGCCCCTTTCACTACAACTCTTTGAGCCCTGATGTGATGCAAATAAATATTTGGATAAATTTGAAGCTTAGAATATTGCTGAAGTAGAGAGATAGTTATATTTCAGTAGGTGATCTGATAGATATTGGTTTCTCCTATCTGTTTCAGTACGGTTCGGATATGGGATTATACACAAGATGCTTGTATAAATGTTCTTAGTGGACATACAGCTCCAGTACGGGGACTGATGTGGAATCCTGAAATTCCTTACCTTCTAATATCTGGCAGTTGGGACTATACAATTCGAGTATGGGACACGAGAGATGGAACATGTTTGGACACTGTTTATGACCATGGTGCAGACGTATATGGTAATATTTTCTAAAACTTGTTTTATTTCTGTATTGAAATGCATTCTGATATGTTTTGAAATTTATAAAGTAATTTGATCAAACAGGTTATTAGATAAACTTATTTGAGTACATTTTTAAATGTCCCCCCTACTAGGATTAACGTGTCATCCTAGTCGTCCATTTACTATGGCATCCTGCTCTCGTGATTCCACTGTGAGACTCTGGTCATTGACACCTCTTATAAACCCTCTACAAATAAATATCATTGCAGATAGATGTTGGGATGATATTATCGGTAATACAGGTAAGCAAACTGTATATACCATTGTTTTCATTTTCTTTATGTTAATATTATTATTCCTTTGATTGTTTTTTATTTTAATTTCTTGTATAAATCTTTGTGTGTATTAGATCGCACTGTGGAATCTGGCGCTCCTCCTCTGCTGTGCGGTAAAGTTTCCAGGGATATTAAACAAGAATTGGAAAAATTGCCAGGAAATCCTCAAGGAAAAAAACTAAGGTGGTTTTCAGAATTTTTTTCAGTAAGTATTCTGCAAACTTAGGGATGGTGCCAGTGTGCATGTCTTTCTCTTCTGAAGTCAGTCTCCAAAATTGAGATTTCTTTCTTCTTTACATTTTTTTTCTCTCTTTCTTGAAGGGAACTTAGAAAATAGGCAGAAATCAGTTCTATTTCCTAACAGGTCTGCATATAAAAATGTCCATGATTGAATTGTTAGTTGTGAAAAACAAACGTCACTAATTTAACCTTGCAAAAAACAAACAGTTTTTTTCAGACTTAAATTAGTGAAATATTATAATTTGCTGTAGGAAGGGTTAGTTCAACAGCAATTTGCTACTGAAGAAAATGAAAATATGTGCCTAAACAAACTGCATTAGAGTTTTTAAATTTTTAATTAATCAAAAGAACACCCATATTACTGATACGGTTTGAACTGCCCAAGTATCTGTACCCAAACTGCTTTTTAAGTTCTAGAAACTGTAGATCCGGATGACCCATGCCTCGGTATCCATCTATTGCCTTTTCTCCATTGCACAGTAATATTTTCTATAAATTTCTACAGCCTCTCCATTCAAATGAGTTAAACATATGGGTTCGTGTGAGTGTTTACCTGCCTAGGAGCTGCACTTGAGGTAGAACAAGGACAAAATGACCTGGAACTGCTGGTTCTACTACCTGCTGGAGCTTGGGTCAAACACTGTTGTAATTTAAGTCAAAACACTGATCTAAAAAGACCTGGTTCATCCAAAATATTTGTTTTGAGTTCTGGCTAAATTGAAGCGTATGATTTAGAAAAGCTGAAACAATCTTTCTCAATTGTGAACTGAGACATTTTCTCTTTTGTTAAAAATATATTTATGGAATTTCTTGTTCTACAGAAGTTATAAATTTTGATATCCCATGTTGATTTGAGAGTAAAACTGTTATAAGAATATCAGAATTTTCCTAGAATAAAAGCTTTTTAGATCAGCTATGCGCAGTGCTTTTTGTGTCCAGAAAATGATGTATTGTACTAAACTATGAGGAGTATAATAAGAGTTCTAATGAACAGAAAAAAGAGAGAGCAGCCTTTTTTGTTTCGCAGGGTGGAGGGGAGAAGGGGGAAGATTTCCCTAGTAGGATTTTATGCTTTTTACCAGCTCAGAAATAATTGGACTTCTAAACTTGTGATCCTGTTATTTTTAGAAAAGCTTCTTTAGGTCAAAGGTTTAGTGATTTTTGTAAGCTTTTAAATGCTCACTCTCTTCTAGACCTCATTCAATGTTAAACTGTTGTCCTAGTTCTACAGAAGGACTGAATCAAAGGGTAGACCAATAGAAATGCATAAAATTTATTCTAAAATTTTTTTTGTGCATATGCAGTTATACTATATGTGTCCATTTTGAGATTTAATATTAAGATAGTACATCAGGTTGTGGTAGAGATTTGAAGCTCTCTTCTACCTGGCCCATGCCTTTGCTTTGCAGAAAGTGGTAAACAAGTACTGAGTCAGCTCCTGCATGCCAGCAGCTGACTGTTGGTTTGTGCCAACAGTAGACACAAGATAGCTTGTATTTCTTTGGGAGCAAAAGGGGAAACTCTAATGGCAAGCCTTCAACTATGTCCACCCATAACCAAAGAGGTTCATGGATCTCACTGTATCTTCACAGCCTTCCAGAAGACTGAAGAATTTGTAGTATCTTGAACTAATTCATGTTTTCATAATAAAGGTTCTAATATTGAAATTATCTGGAATGGTATTTCTTGGAGTTGACTGACAAATGTTTTCCGATGTCTTTATAAGTTCAAGTTTCTCTCTTGAACATTAGTGTAATAACTCTTCTTCCCTAACAATTTTAGCCTCCAGGAGGCAGCAAAAATTTATGGGATTTGGTTGCTGTAATAAAAGGACAGGATGACAGTTTGCTTCCACAAAACTACTGCAAAGGAATTATGCATATGAAACACCTCCTTAGATTTAGAATGGTAAGTGAAGCACAAACAATATGTGAAAACGTTTGTTAGTCCATGTAGTATTTCACTATTTAAAAATAGCATTCAGTGCTTTACAAAAGGTCACAATTTCATGTCCAAAGATATTTGTGCGATACCAGTTCTTCACTACAACATTAGTCTGTTACAATATCTAGCTAAGTCTGTGTAACTTCATGCATACTCAGTGTTAAAATGCTAGGTTACAGTTATTAACTAGAAAATAATTTTTAAAACAATTAAAAGAAATTGCAAAGCAATCATCACTGCAGTTTCACCTATAAAATGAGTTTGTCTTGCCTATTATATATACTGTACTTCTGTGTTCAGTAAAGTCAAATTATTTAATTGTATAAACATGAAGTGTGTGGCTGTGTTAGATGTATAGACAGGGGAATTCATGTCTGAAAATTGAGGAAAGTCAGCAGAAGTATGTTCTGGAGCCCTCTGGAAGAAGGAATGGGTAAACAAGAACCTGTTATTAATACATATATGCAGTTTAAGAGTGACTTGGATGAGAATAGGAAATTCAAGTACTGGGCCATACAGTTATTAGTCGTTGCACTTATGAATATGCAACCAAATACACAGTTCGTGTAGAATATGCAGACTCATCGTACTGTCAGGAAGTTTTTAGGAATACTAAAGGATCCCATACTGTAATGATTGGATTAGATGAAAGATTATCTTCTCGTATGGATCACGGAATACACTTGCCAGGCCCAGGGCTAATACTTGCCAGGTATCACCTGTTGTTTGCTGTTACATGCTGTCTCTTTTGCAAAATCGCAGGCTCTTTAAGAGTGTCCTACATACCTTATGACTCTCAAGTGATTAAAGTTTATTAGTGTTGTTAACTGTAATAATAGCAACTGTTCTGCTAATCTTATGAAGCTGATTGTGTGTCCATGTGTCCAAAAAACCAGTTTTCTCAGCCAGTTAGCCTGAGAAGACATTAAATCTGGACTTGTGCAGTGCCAGCAGTCTGTTTATCCATGCAACATGATTTCATGCATTTATAACTCCAGTGACCTAGACTAACTACAGTAATTGCTGTCATTCTGTGGACCTCAATTAAGTCTTCACATTAATTAAAAGCATTTCCCCTCTTCTTGCTTACTCAGAGTCTTGTTTGAGAGCTTTAAGAGAAAGTAGGCTTCTTAAGGACTGCTAATACTGTCTTTTCCATAAGAAGCGGAATAATGGCACTGCAGCACCTAGACATTTCAGGATGAAGTAAGGATGTAGAGCAATTGTGTTTTTTCTGTTTTTAGGAAACAGGATGCATTGGAGACTTCAGCATGAAAATAATAAAAAATATAGAAGTGCTGAGGAAAAAGAAACGTTAAAAAAAAAAAGAAACGATCCTTGTAAGCTACCATTGGTCTAGGTGGCAGTTTACTTTGGTGAAGAATGTTCAAAATTCATTCTTCATCTTCAATATATGGTACTGCAAAGTCATGAATAGCCAAATGCCATCATTGTACATTGATAGAATTCAACTTACAATTCTTGAAATGTGAACATCCCTTTGCTTTTTTTTTCTGTCACATATAATTCTGTCGCAGCTTGTTTCTCAAACTCAGCCAGATGAAGAAATTTAGTCTTATCTCCCCAACTAATATAAAAATTGCAGTAATTGGGAATATAATTAATTTCTTGGTCGTAAGGTTAATGGGGCATGACAGATCAGACCACAGAGCCTGTTGTCTACCAGTTAAGCCTACTGTCTTTGTTATTCCTTTATGTGGACATAATTGTAATATGTACAATTTCCAGCTCTGTATGGTTTATGTTCACAATTTTTTTTTTTTTACGTTTCAAAATATCCAGATTTTTATGAGGGACATCTGAGTGAATTACTATTATATATGAGAATAAAGTAATTAAGTTATGAAAGGAAGAATATCAAGGAAAATGTATGTGTACAACAAAACACTAACACAGTTACTTTAACAACATAAATATAGTTCATTGTAATCTCATTGAAATCTCTTCCAATTAGCCTTTTCTCTAAAGAGTTTTTTTTTAAAATTATAACCTTTATATTCCACTATAATATTTGGCAATAGTCCATTCTTAAGAAAACTTGTTTTCATCACAGAAAACTTGTCAATCTTTTTTTTTTTCTTTCTCAGTCCAAGGCACAAGAACTGACAACAGTAAAGATGTCTAAGTTTGGAGGTGGTATTGGTGCACCAAGCAAAGAGGAAAGACTCAAAGAAGCTGCAGAAATACATTTAAGATTAGGACAAATTCAGCGCTATTGTGAGCTAATGGTAGAACTTGGAGAGGTAAAATATCAGAACACTATTGAAGAATAATAAAATACGAAGGTTTCTGAATACCAAGTATCCTAGCAAAGATGGGGAGGCAATAAATGGGTCACAAGTCCCAAAAAGAGTAATCTTGTTCCAATTATTTTTAACATATGCAGTCTAAAGCATAACTCATTGCTTATTTAACTCGTGACAAACTTATTTTTAATGGAAGAAAAATTACACTAGTTTAAAATATGGCTGTTTCTCAGATGGTCAGGTTAAATGTATTGCTGCTTTCTTCTAGTGGGACAAAGCTCTCTCAGTTGCACCTGGTGTATCAATGAAATATTGGAGGAAGTTAATGCAAAGGTAAGTTAATAAAAATATGGTGGTGAATTGTAGCTTCAATCCATAAAAGGACACAGACAAGTAGGAAGGATGAATACTAATATCAGTTATACTTGTCTTTTCTTACAGCATTCTAGTGATGTTACTTTTTGTTCAGTAAGCTTTGGGATGGAACTGTGGTGGATTTCAACAATAACTTTGTGTACAAGAATCAAAAGGGTTGAGCATAAATTGCAACTTTATAAACTCTGTAGTGCAGTATTCACAGTTTGCAAGTCTGGAAAGGCAGATGGGTTTCAGTGAACTTTATGCAGCTTCATCTAACACCTACACCATATAGATAAGTTTGGTGATTGTTCATATGCATAGATCTTTCTGGTTTATTTATTCTTTTGTTTAATTAGGAGAGCTGATCAGTTAATTCAGGAAGAAAGTGATGATGTCATCCCGTACTGTATAGCTATTGGAGATGTGAAGAAACTGGTTTCTTTCTTTACTTCAAGAGGTCAGCTTAAAGAGGCTCTACTTGTTGCTCAGGTATTACTGTATATATATCAGTGTGGGAGATGTATTTAGCTCTTAGCTTGTAACTCAGAATATGACATGCATATTTAAAAGACTAGCTCTTTTCACTTTAGAAAAATAGCTGAATAGTAATGCCCTAGTCTTTACTTACATATGGTATTGACCAGTTTTTATGCAGAAATCATAAGAAGGAGGTACCTCATCTTTACAGATTTAAAGTCTGATTCTTCTAAACTGCAATGAAATTACCATAATGAAAACCGATGTGTTCAATTTTGATTGAAATGGAACCTGATTTTCAACAGTCAGTATTAACCTTAACATCAGTCATGTAGTGTAGGATTTGATTTCTCTTGAATTTCTACAGAGAAATCATTTGTCTGTATGTTTTAGCTAAATAACTGAATAATGTACAGAATCTAACTTGGATACTTGCTTAGATTTAACAAGCTATAATGTCTGAACTTTAAAGCAAGTTACAGCTTCAGAAAGATCTTAATTTTTCATGTAAGAGAGATATTACAGAGAGAGATTAGAATTCATAGAGTAGTCATTGTCTCAAAGGTTTAATAAGATAACAGGAAGCAAAAAAATACCAGGACTTACTTTCCCTTTTAACTGAGCCCTGAGGTTTAATGGTGTTATCCCAGCTACATCTTAAAACATGTGAAAGAATTTTAAAAAATCACGGAATCAATTAGGTTGGAAAAGACCTCTGAGATCATTGAGTCCAACCGTTGACCAAACACCACCTTGTCAACTGATTTCATTTTAACTCATGCTGATCTCTTTGTATTTAATGTTAGAAATAATTTATTGCCAGATACAAAGGAAAGTTCACCTTAAGCCACCATATGCCAAACTTTTCCAGATTTGCTGGTATACCTGCTGAGAAGTATCTATGGACTTCATCCCTCCCCCAGAGCTGCTTGCTCCTTGGGGTGTAAAAATCAAGGTTGTAGCTTTCACCATCCGTTATATACAAATGCTGAAAAATCCTGCACAAATGCACAGGAAGGAAGAAATCTCTTGCATTGATAGAATTCTTGTATGGCTGGATAAAACTAGGCTTAGATTTAGCTATGAATAAGTTCATTGGTTTAAGCATTCAGACATTTTCTTTGTTTTAACTGGGCTTTAGAAAGATTTTTATAGGTCTTAGATTATTTCTGTTGGTATTGAAAAATTTCATTTCATCTTCAGTTTGAATTGTGCATTAATTAATCCATATTTTATTCACTTCCAGGCAGCTTGTGAAGGAAATATACAGATGTTACCACTTTCCACAACAAGTGGAACTTCAAATTCTAGTGGAAAAAATCCAGATGATTATAATGAGTAAGTTGTTCTAGTTTATGTCTAAAACCTCATCTTAGTGCAGAGTGTAAAGTCATTAGGGGAGATAAAGTGTAGTGGTTTTTTGGCATCAGCAATTTAGAGTTCAACAAAATGTTGCATCTTCTAGTACTTAGTTAATAGAGCTACAAGTAAGTACCTGATGCTACACTGCTTTCACTATTGTGCCTCGTGGCACAAAATGGATTTTTCATATGTATGTATTATAAGGGTCCTTTTCACTTGCTTGATATTTAAGATGCATTCCTGTGCACTTATATATATAGTATATTAACTTAGAGCTTTTGGTAAGTAGAGTAAGATTTAGCATAAACAAGTATCTGTGATCCCCTATTATTACACATAATCTTCTGAAGCTTTGCTGTTTGTCATCAGTGAAGAGTCCACTAAAAGTCAAACTGAGAGAGTAGGTTTAGATTAGATATTAGGAAAAAATTCTTTACTGTGAGAGTGGTGAGGCACTGGCACAGGTTGTCCAGAGAAGCTTAGGATGCTTGAGGCCAGGTTGGATGGGGCTCTGAGTAACCTGGTCTAGGGGAAGGTGTCCCTGCCCATGGCAGGGGGATTGGAGATAGATGATCTTTAAGGTCCCTTCCAACACAAGCCATTTTATGATTCTCATTGTCCATGTCCATAAAAAGAACCCAAATATGCACCTCTTCTTGTTTAGAACAGCAGTCAAAAACCTGAATTACATTACCAAGTTATAGGTGTAGTAACAAAAGCAGCTTAGAGTTAGTAGTTACTTCATTTACATGAGCAGTTTTTGAACAATTAGAGAAATACTGGTGCAGAGTTTACAGTTACAGATTGGATATCCAAATATTTGATCTTTTCATCTGTCAATCTGAAGAGACATTTCCATACTGATGTAGATTTTGGGAAACTGACCCACCTCATTGTGTACCAACATAAGTAGTGCATAAAGCTCAAACAGATAGCATTTTTCAAGCTAGTAGTGTCATTATCTGTGAGTCAAATATATCCATTTTTAGGGTACAGAAGCAAATATGGTGAATTTTACATAAATTAAGACCCAAGGAACTCCAACGTTAAAGTGACCTTGCAGAATTCATTTTTTGTTCTTGCAGTCTCCTGCAGAAGGTCAGTAATGAACTGGCAGATTGGTATTTCCAGGATGGCCATGCAGTGCTTGCAGCATGTTGTCATCTGGCTGTTGAAAATATAGAGGTAATTTTTTTTCTTTAACAATGAAAAAGCCGTCATTGACTTCCTTTTTACACCTCCACCCGTATTTTAAAATTTACGTGTATCATTCTAAAATGGTATTTGGCATTTGATTTGTTTATATTTATGCACAGTTAGATCCCAGCAACATTAAAGTTAGTAGCAAAACTCCCTTGGTTCAAGGTTTCTCTCATACGCAGAAGGTAGCATGTTGTTGCTGAATTGTATTTACAGTATCTTGTTATATTAGACAATATAAGATACTTAAGTACAATAGATACATACATCTAAGTGTTTATGGTGACTCAAAATACCTATTCAGAACTGGAAGTTATTGTGCTAAAGAAGATTCAAGCTCTGCCTTGAAGAATTTACAGTCTAAATGAAAAAGTAAATGGAAAAAACCCTACCCCTTAATGCAAAAATAGAACTGACATATAGGAAACATTTTATTACACTTTTTAGTTGCTTATGGTTTTACAAATTGTTTCTTTTCCTCATTTTCTCTGGATTTTGTTGTTGCTGACTTAACATGTTTTTCTTCCTCTATCCCCCCAAATAAGTATAATTCCATCTCAGTGAGCTGTTCTAAGAGAAATCAGGAATCAGTTAATGCTTGTATTTCTAAACAGGCATATTTCAAGTTGTTGTGTATTCTCTTGGGGTTTGATATTCTGCTATGACTATCAGTAACCCTGGTTGCTCAGAGGGAGTAAGAACAGGACAATCCTTCCTGTTTTCTTGGGGTTTTGAGTCTCCTGTCATTGAAAGAGAGGGGAAATACATACTCTGAATGCTAGTGTCCTTAAGATTGGATGGAATTCCTATCATGCCTTTTAGGTATCATATTTATGTGATCTCTTCAGTTGAACAAAGGAAGATTCTGCTAAAGGAAATCTATTTGGTTATTTAAAAACACATTAACACATGGTGCACAATTACTTACTCATTCAAGAGCCTCAAAGTATAAATAATTGAGTTTAATTATTGTGTATGTTGTCCTTCTATAAAAGTTTCATAAGTGAATGTCATATGCTCAAGATGGTGAATGCCCAAAAATGCTTGTGTCCCTTAATGATATAATTTTTTCATTGAGCAAGCTTGCGATGGCAAACCTGATCCGTGGAAATGAACTGGAGTTGGCAGTCAGTGTCGGTACTGTCTTAGGAGAGAGCGCAGCACAAGCAACACATTATGCCCTAGAATTACTAGCAAGAAAATGTATGGCAGTAATAACATGGTAAGAATTTCTTAATCCAAAGATTTATTTTTTTTCTCCCTGACAAAACAATCACAGTGTGTCATTGTGAAACTTTTGTAGAGATCAAACCACCATGGGTAGGGAGAATAAAAATTGCTGCTTGAATAAGAATTACTGTATTAGACCTTTGAAGAACAGGGCATGCAAATGTTCTGCTTTAATCTCAAAATACATTCCATATGCATTGTAAATGAGAGAGGAGTCATTGTCAGAGTATGAAACCCACTGAAAAAAACCCTAGCTACTTGGGCAGTAGGTAGCATATGAAGTCCTAGTTTGTACTGAGTAAAAAGATCTGCTTCAAAGGCTGGAATTAAGTTAAAAAGTTAAAAGGAACAGTAGCTCAAGTAGGATCTGTGAAGTGATTTTTAAGTACTGGATTGAAAAATATAAAACTACAAGTCTGAGGAATTATCTTCTATTGGTATTAGGAACACAAGACTGCTGAAAATATTTAAGGATGAAACAGGATTACTATTTAATGCTGCAGAAGCAATTTCTCTTGCATATAGGGGAAACCTTCTGTGGTGAATTTTCTTTTCCTCACTGTAGTGGTTTTACTTGGAAGAATACAACTTCTTGTTTTTTATCTACAAATGAAAAAGCAGAAAACTTTCCTAAGGTGTATTTGGCAGCTGTATAACTGTTTTGTAATTAACATTTCGTAGAAAATGTGTACTTAAACAGTTAAGAATCAGTTTTTCTTCTACAGTTCGTATTTACTAATATATCTAGAGGGAGCCTGAGAGAAACGTAGTGGAACTCCTCTCTTCAGAACATTTAGCCTAGCTTAGACAATGAAGCATTGTAGTAAAAGATAAAATAAGAAATTGGTGACTTGCTGCTTTCATTTGGCAATGGTTTAGCATTTCTGCATTGCACCAGTCTTAATAGGGTCGTTTTGGCAACTCCATCTGCAGCTTTTAAAGTGTCTGAAGATCCTTCTTTGATCTCCCTGCCTTCATTGAGAAGGGTGATTTTTATGTAGCCTCCGATAGGAAGCACTGGATGTGGAGTTAAGAAAACAGTGTATATTTTTTCCGTTCCATAACAAAAGCTTGTTGTGATCTCAGGGCTGTAATAAGTGCTTATAATAATATGGCATTTATGTTTAGGTACATAAAGCTTCTGCAAACTTACAGCATGTGTACACTGAAGTCTACATGGGTGTGTGCCAAGAGAGTCCAATGCTGGCCAGCACCGGCATGCCATGGCCTCTCTAGAGAGCGTCCTGCAGGAACAACTCTTCCAGGGGCAATTGCAGGCCTCCCTGGCAGGGGGTGACTGCAGCAAGCAGTATCAGCTCGATGATTTCAGTTCTTAGTGGTGATTTCAGCTCTTAGTGGTGATTCCAGCTCTTTGCAAGTCACCTGAGGCCGACTCGGGGACAGAGAGACGAGGGGACTCGTTTGGCAATTCCACAGAGGTAGTTTTATTGTCCAACAGCCTCTGCGAAGGGGAGGCCAAGAGCGCCAACTCCCCCACGGTCCTAAGGCAGAGGCAGGGGCTTTTATGGGGAAGACAGGGGGTGGGGTGGAAAGCAACAACCAACTGGGTGCAAGGTATTACCATAGGGAGGCAAAGCATACTGGGGGTGGGTCGCCCTAATGTAGCCCTCAGGCTTCTCTCCTCCAAGGGAGTGCCAAAGGCTCACAGCCCTCCACAGGTATGCCTGATAAAATTTTAAAGTGGTGTACCACATACTGCCCAAGTATCTGTCTGGATTTGTCAGTGGATTTCACACGCCGTACTGACCACCCTGCAAACCTGGATTCTGAATTTCAGCCATTACAGCATATTTTTTTTTATTCTGTAGGAAAAGTCAGAGATTCCTGCATCTCTTTGCTTTGTAATAAAGATATTCTCACACAGCATAATCCCCTTGGTTAACTGCATTCAAAAGATCCTGTATGGAGAACTGGAGTTCAAGGGTCTCTGATATTTGAAGGACTCCCTTTTTGTTTTTACTGGTTGTCATTCTTAGGGATATCCATCAGTTGGAAACATTTCACTGTATCAAAGCACTTAATTGTAAACATCAAAAGGAATATCAAAAGGACCTTGATAGTTTAGTAAATCAGTTACTGGTGGAATGTTTCTTGGGTTTTGGTTGGTTGTTTTTAGAAATGCTCTAAAATACAAAAGTCAAAAAATAAGTCAAAACTAAACATTCATGCACTTTCCTAAATCTACAGCCTTGAGAAAATGTGTGAGTGTTTCAGGACATTTTTATTTGTATTTAACACCTAAATACTGTCAAAAGCAACTTTCTACTACTCAAAGGGCTAGTCCATGTTTTACCTGAGATACTGAATTCTGCATATGCAAGCTCAGCCACCTCATTTTGATCTTTATACTCAACAGTGTTTTCAGTTTGACTCCTAAAAACCACTCCACGTTGCACAATTTGTAGGCCATTATATGAGGGCTTCTTTGAATTACTTTTTTTTCAAATTAATGCTAGATTTCTTTTTTTTTGACAAGACGATTTCTAGCCACTTTAAAAAAGTGTTTAAATTGCTTATGAAGGTTAGTACATATGAGTAAGTGAACTTGAAAATAGCTTAAGAAATATCCTGGATTCTGAAAGAGTTCTGTAACTTGGAAAAGTGGCTATTGCACAGTAATTGTATCACAGATCTTCTAAAGACCTTTTGGCATTAGTTTCTTTAGGTTGTCAAAAGGCATAAAATAGAAAGCTATTTTTTTGTTGTTGTTGTTGAAGTCAGTTGCCCTGACCCTTAGATTTGCTGTTGTAGTTTAATTATTTTTTATCAGATATTTTCTCTGTAAAGTAATACAAAATTTTGTTCAATACCGTTCCAATGTCTTCCTTTTAGCTTCCCATCACTTGGATACAGGTATTTTGCTTTTTTTAGAGAAAGTTTAAGCTTATTTTTCCCCCTTAATAAAGTCACACATTTTTCAAATCTCTCTTAAGTGTTCTAATTTTTAATTGTGATTAGTACTTGAAAGTGGGATAGAAAACAGTTGCAAACATTGGATAATAGCTTACTTGAACATTTTTAAACTAAGGACCACATTCTGAAAACCAGAGGAAATCAGCAGGATTTTCTGCCTTACATAGGGGCAAGTCAGTCTTGAGGTTCACAGAAGAAATGATATCTGCATGAATAGAAGAGTCATAGAATAAAAAGAATAATCAGTTATTAAAATCTAAATAGAACAATTTCCAAATAATTTTCTAATATTAGACATGTTCCCTTCAGCTGTTTGTTGTGTGAAGGATAGGGTAACAAATGGTAAAAAGTTCAGGAAAATCTCAGAAATGTCAGTTTGCTAAAACACAGTTTTCCTTTGAGAAGGATGAAAGTAGGTATCACAATCTTTTCTTGTACAATCTCTCTATTTCAATATCACATGAGCACCAAGCCATTCTGGATGGCTGAGGCATGCTCTATGTTGATGTCATGAAACTTCTGAAGCCTGGAATTTTGAGGATGGTTTCATGACACAGAACCACATTAACATCTTTGCTTCTCTCGAATTTGATGGTTCCTACTTTCCTTTTCCATCCCTGCTCACATATTCTTCCATTTCACTTTGAGATGATTCTGATGCTTAAGATTGCACAGCTGTCTAATTCAAACAACTAAAGCAACAGAAAATTAGCATATTACTTTCCCAAAAAGGTGAATAATTAGGCCTCATTTAATAAACAAAAATAGTCTTAGAGACCGAGGTTGCTTCTGCACTTCCCTGGAAATAGTATTTTTTTTCAGTAAACTCTTCTTTGTAAAGGGAAGGTAAAAGAGAAAATAATTTCCTTCTATTACAAACCATCAAGAGTAACTACATGTCATTTTTTGTTTGTGCAGGGATTTAGCAGTTGATCTTCTTATGATGATTCCTGATAATAAACTGCAGATAGTAAAACTATGTGCTTTTTATCCTGGATGCATAGCAGAAATAAATGACCTGCATGAAAAGGTACAATGTAAAAGAATTTACCTGAATGCTAATAAGGTTTTGTATTGATTTATTTACTAATTTCAAAAAAACATAAGACCAAATAAAACTGTAGGATGAATTTGTCTCTACAGTCTTATATGTAACATATCCTTTTTGGCTCTGTTAGTCTTCACTGACTTTATTTTCAGTATTGTACATTAAATTTAGTTCTTTATTTCTGTCTTTTGTGTACTCTTCCCTGACACAGGTTACTTTTTGAAGTAGTATATGATCTTCAAAATTATCTGTCAGTATGATTTATAATCTACTAGATGTGCAGCCTAATCATGTTTTGGCAGATCAACTTTCTATACAAGGTTGAATTGTTTTATATCTTATGTGTGTAATGTCCTTAAATGCCCCCCTTCCTCTTCAGCAGCAGAAGGGTCTGCTTTGATAACTCCCTTAGGGTGCAACTCAGACTGCACATTTATTGAACAGTGGTAAAAACTTCACAAAAACATTAGCAATGAAAACTGGTACTGCTTAAATTAAAGTTACAGAACCTTTTCCTCCTTCTCTGGTCTAGATGGCTTTCTTAATGCTCATTATATGCAGGTATGTCTTTGAATGACTCCTTCAGAGAGAGTTTTTTCTTATTGTTATGTGCAAACATCAGTATTTCTCTGCATCTTAGAGAAGTGTTCAAACATTTCAATAACTTCCTGGCAAAATTTTGTTTTCCAGTGTAATCTTCCTGATGTGGAAGAATGTATGCGACTGGCAGAGACAATTCAGGCAGATGGGGATGTATTTGAAACAATAAAGTACTATCTGTTAAGCACAGAACCTGAAAAGGCTCTCCCTATTGGCATTCAGTATGTGAAAGGTAGGTACCTGGATGAAGAACAATTTTAAAGCAGAAGTCATTTGTATAACTTGCCTCATGAGATATTTTTATTTTTCAACAGAACAACTTTGTGGCTCAGATTGGACTTTAGAGTCAATCTTTCCATATCTTGATCTTCTAAGTTACATACGGACTGAACAGTTAATGTTGCCTACGTGTAGTGAGTGAGTATATTTTCCTGACTTAGAAAAGTGGAACTTTCAATAAAGAAAACTTCCAAAATGTATATATAGGTGCACACTGCTAGTGTCACATTTTTGTTTACCAGAAGAGGGACACAAAAAGATTTCAGCAACATGCTAGCTCCCAGTCTGGAGAATAGAACGTGGAACTTTCCCAAATTTTGAAGGTTTAGCAAGAAAAAAACCCCAAGATATTTTACTGCTTCTTTCTCTGTGGAACATTTACATTGTGTAAATCAATGTTGGTCTTATGTGAAGAACTTCACTTTGATCAGCTCTGGTTTCAGTTTCCTGAAGTGGTATCACAAATAATGTGGGCTTTTATATAAAAGTGCTAAGTAAAGTTGGGCTGCCACTCTCAGAATTAACTCCAAAATAGTTGTATAGCTCTGGTTGACCTTTATGATGGATGGTTGAAGCTAGGCCAAGATGCCTACACAAGTATATGTGTGAAGAATGAAAAGGAGAAAAACGTTGGGGAAACTTGGTGAAATTAAAATCCACGCTAGTGTTTGGGGCAATTTTATTTACATTTAGAGTTCTATCACATTAAAAGGTCTGAGTGATGTTGGTTTTGCAACTTTACATGATTGTGCTTAAAAATTGTGTTGCATGTGCCATTTAAAATTTGATAATGGAGATCAATATGAAGCAGATGGAGACTATTTTAACATTTCCATGACACAGAAGGTAAGCATAATCACCAAACATATATTCTTAACAAAAGGTGGATGGATAAATTAGGTTTTAAAATTATAACATGAATATGAGTTTGTTTAATGTTTTTGCCAATGCTTGTTGTTTTTCATGATTGATATTTGTCATTTATAGATTTCGGAATGAGTTGCTGATTTTGTGTGGTTACGTTGGTGCTTTACTTGCTATCAGAAGAGAGTACAATAGCATTGTACCTGCACTGTATGAGTATACAAGGTAATACTGTGTTTTCATTAACTCTGAGTAATCTCAGTCTTTACTATGACATACACCATACATTGACCCCACTTCTTCACATCCCCTCCCAAAAAAAAAATAAACCAAAAACGGAGTTCCGAGTTTCGTTACAAGGTTGTAAGGGTGTACCTATGCCTGCATGTACAAGCTTCTTAACTTTATGCATTATACATGCAGGAGTTTCTGAGGTAATTCAACAAGTTGTGAAACCAGGGTATCAGTCAAACTCCTAGTTCTGGAAGAAAAATTATTTTAAGAAGTAGATGAGTATTCAGCATCACCACCACCTGTGACTATGTTGGCAGTAACACTTTAATTTGTATCTACCTGTAGAACATTTGCCAAGACTTGCTCAGTACCAACAAGGAGAAGCTTTGAGTTTGGAGTCCATGACTGGGCACTAGCTTGATTCTCACCAAGAAATTGACTTTGACCTTCTGTTATTCAGTGACCTAATATTCCCAGACACTAATGACTCCCAGTCCACTTGATGTGACCTGGCTTGGTCCTGCCTGCTTGGCCCAGCTCAGCCCCAAACCAGTCACCTGACTCGGCCCACCTGACTAAACTTGACTGACTTCAGTCAGTCAGCCTGACCCAGCTGACCTGACCTAATCTGACCTCAACCACTTCACGTGACCCAACTTTGCCCACTTGGCTTGACCCAGCCCAATCCAGCTTGGCCCAAATTACTTGACCCTACTCAACCTGACTCACTTGATTGCTGTTGGTACACTCAGCTTCCTCTGACCCCACCTGAACTTGAACCAACCAACTTGGATGAGAAAAGAGAAAGATGAAGATCAATTATCTTTATCTTATATGGTAAATAAATAGGCTTACATAGAATACTTTAGTATTCCTTCCTCAGAATATAACCACAAGTGCTTAGTCTTCCTGTCTGGTTTGGTAATGATACCCAGCTGACTAACTTCCACTTCTCCTTCACATTTTGGGGCTGTAAATTCCTCTTTCTGTTCCCTAACTTGCTGGATAGCAAAGCCATTTCCAGTATGTCCCTGATTTTATAGGGCAAGCTATGCTGGCATTATTCTAGCTGTTACTGCTCCACTAACTGCTCTAACCAACCACTGTAGTTTTGCATATAATTTCAGCTTATTTATCTCTTCATTGAGAATAAATGTTATGTATACGTTGTTCAGTCCTTTCACACCTTACTAGAATTGCAAGCTTTCCAACGCCTGCTGATATTTTATCAGATTTGCCTACCAAGGATAATTAAACAACTTAACATGTCTGTCCTCTTTGCTATCCTCATGTCTGAAACTTGGTGAGAGGATTGGGAAAAGGGAAAAGGAGCATTTGTTTGTTGTTGATTTGGTTTTTTTCTTTTCTGAACCTAAAGAAATAACAAGATGAAATAACAAGCTTTTACAGAAGGGCTATTCTGATACGGATATTAATAGACAATAATAACAAGCAGTATTTGAGACTCAGTTTGTGATACTTTCGGCTGTAAAGCTTTGAATTATCCGGGGATATAAGGAACCACAGAACAATACAGCTCAAAGTTTTGTTCTTGGAGTGCTCAGTATCTTCAGACTTCACAAGTTTTAATTTCCAGCCCATCTTTAACTGGGCACTTACCTGCTTAAGGTGGACAATTTACATGCTTAAGCAAGACATTTTTAAGGTATCCCAACACAAATGAAAGATGGGTGAATTAGGTCAGGTAGTAACTGCCCCTTATATTATATTTTAATAAATTAAAAATGCATCCACTGCAAGGGCTTTGAAACTGTTTTCGGTGAGTGAAACATGGCTGTCCCAAAGCATGTGTTGAACCATGTTTCTCTAACTGCATTTTTACCATATGTAGTATATATAGGCAAAATAGATCCTTAATTTTAGTAAAGTTGACAATATTAAGAAATAAAAACACATATAGCCTTAAAATATAGAATGGCCTCAAATTTTAAAAAATAGAGCAAATTAAATAAGGTATAAATAGGAATAATTAAAGTAAAATTTAAATCAAAGCTATACTTTTACATCTAGTATGAGTATTACTAAGGTTTAATATAGTGTATATTGTGAAGGATCAATTTATTTCCATAGTTGTTACATATCCAATCAGAAATAGTTTTATTTAACTACTGTCTATCATGTTTTGCTTCTAAGAAAACAGTAATTATTAGGATTAATTTGGACTTTAATTACTTGCATTCCTTTTCAGTCAGCTTTTAAAAAGACGGGAAGTATCTGTACCTTTGGAAATTGAACAGCTTTCTGAAGAATTAGATGCATGGAGAGCTTGCACACAATCAAACAAGTAGGTGGAAAAATACAAAATTACCATGAGTGAGACTAGTAGTATTTAACTATTTACTTGTAATTTATTCCCTTTGTAAAGTCTGAATGTCACTGCTTTGAGGGTCTTAATTTCCAACACAATTAAGAAATAAGTTTGAAAAAAATTTCTTTTATGTTCCTAGGCCTATGGATGAGTTACCATGCACCCCACCCTCTAAATCGCAGAGAGCGCTGTATTCAGTACTCGTCTCGCGAATTCAGGAGGAGCCTCTGAAAGGAATGGTTGGGCCAGACTGTGTCACTGGATCAAATCTTCCTAGCCATTCAGATGTTCATACCTCCTGTTTGACAGGGCTAAAGATAAAGGTACGGTTTCAGAGAACTGAAGTATTCCTTCTTGCTGATAGCATTGACTGCTTGTGAGGTTGCCATAAATCAAAGGTCCTTCCCATAATTTGGCAGGAAAAATGTTTACCCTGTTATCACAGCAGCAGAGTTAAAGGTGACAGGCAGTGACATCTGCTATATAAGAAAGGCTATATAAAGAACTGTCCAATCCAATAGTTGTCATTTCCCAAATCCAAAACCTTTTAATTTCCATGTGAAAGATTTCCTTTGCCAAATGTTGTGTCTAAAGTGCATGTATCTTTTTGGCTACTCCCTCACCACAGCTTGATAAAAGCCAGGAAATTATTTGTCTTCAGTCACATACCAACATTTTTCTGGTTTCGGTGTTTATCACTATGGAAATGCATACTATAAAACTTGGAATTCGTGGCTAATTAAATCCAGATATTAGAAGACTAAATATTCAAATACATTTATTCATCACTCACATAGATTTTTATGATTAAAACACATTAGTCCTTATAACACCTCCTTAGCATATGTTGTTATTTCAATAAAGAGAAAATTGAAAGATCCTGAAAACATTACTCCTGACTCCAGACAATGTCTCAGTGTGAATTTACTTTCCTAGGTGATGCCGAGTCTGTTTCCTCTGTCCAGTGCAAGATGTTAGCCCAAAGAATAACAGGGTGTTTTAGGAACTAAGAGGGATGGATAGTTTTGTGACAAAAATTGGAGATTACAAAATGCTAGTGGGGTTTTTGAGGTAAACAAAATTAACAACTGCACACTATCAATCTAAAACAACTTGCTGTCAACACTTCCATGTTGTATCAGTGGTCTCTGTCTATGGCTATTCTCTCTACATTTGCTAACAGCCATGTAAAAGCTGGCACTGTTAAAATCCATTCAACAAGAATAGCTAATATGGTGTCACCAGCTTGTCATCTACAGGATCCTTATTTCTGGATTAGCATATGTTAGGAGTCATGGCTTTAGTCATGCAGATCAGGTCAAAAATCAAAATTAGTTAATACTAAAGTAGAGCAGCCTACTTGTATGGGTTTACACATTTTATGTAGCAAGTTTGGAGAGCATAACTCTTTAAGAAAGCACTTAAAGTGAATTGTAGCTTTAAGAGCAGATTTTGTCAAATTAATTAATTAGAAAATAGCTCTTTTTCCATGAGATGAACAAGTAGTTTGTCCTTTTCATAGTGAATATTTCAAATTAGTTTGTAGACTCCATATTGACTGTGTTTTCAAACAATTCATGGAGGCATTATATCGGGGGTCTTTGTGGATAGGAAAAAGCACAGATCAGCGGAAATAATGACAGACATGATGAAATATGGACAGTATTCTGAAGAAAAATGATTGTTATCTCAGTTTCTAGTCATGCTAAATTATCTCTGGAATAATTGACAAGCATATATAAAATAATCAAATACATCAAACTAAAAATTTAAATATTTTGAAATGTTGGGTTGACAGATTTCGGAATGTAAGTGCCTTCAATTCATAATGTGTAGCTGTTTATCAGAGTTTTAAGTCAGTGGGGTAAAAATTTTGCATGAACATAGATGGTAGGTCTAAACAAGTTTTTTACGTTCTTCTCAGATAAAATGTGCTTTCTTTTGTGGTGGCCTTTACACAATACATGTATCATTTCTTTTTCTTTCCCTTCCCTAACATTTGTGCTGTGCAGGGTCCTGTGTTCTTCCTTGAAGATGGAAAATCCGCTATTTCACTGAATGATGCTTTGATGTGGGCCAAAGTGAATCCTTTTTCACCACTAGGAACAGGAATACGACTTAACCCATTTTGATGAGGTGTTTCCTCTGTACTTTATAGTGCTTAAAATAACACTCTGGGGGTTAATGCTGATTTAACCTTAATTGTCAAAGGACAGAAATGTGGTAGTTGATTCCTCCTGAAGGTCAATTACTTGAACTTTGAAAATTGTAAAATGAGAACAAAAGGATTTCTGTACAAATGTTCCTTGAGAATCCAAAGAAAAAAGTTATTTGATAATCCAAAGAAAAAGTCCTAATTTCATATATAGCCATGTTATTTTTTTGTAATAGGAATACTGTCGTCAGACAATTATTTTTGTCAACTCTGTGTGAATAGATGCTTTGTAGATCAAGCAACTATCTGCACATTACCAAAATACTGATAACAAAAAGTGAAACTCATAAACACACTTCCAAATATATAATAATAGAATGACTTTATTGATAGCAACTGCAACCTGTTTTTAGAATGACTGGAATATTGTGGCTGTTTCACACTGTCCCCCTTTCTAATTTGAACTAATTTTTACACACAGGGTTCTATGGCAAAAGTAAAATTTAAAGAGTAGATTTTTTTTCATCTACTTGTTACTGTGCTTTAATAGCAGTGCAAATAGAAGTTAACTTATGTTTTGTTTAGATTATTTATTAAATATTTATTTAGATGATCTAGATTACAAAATTCTATTCTCTGGTAAGATCCTCTTTGGCAACATCCCCCTTATACTTTCACTGGAGTCTGAAACTCTTTATAAACTTTTTTTTTTTTTAACAAAGGCTTTGTAAGGAACAAACAGCAAATTTATTGAAATTATTGAACTACGCGATGTACATTTAAAATGCCTGTTTTCTTTTTACATTTTGTATTAGTTATAAACATGCATATATTATGACAGAACAGAAGTAAACACTTGTGCATATATATTTTTATTTACTAAATCTGTGCTCAAATGGAAAAACAGTTATTGCAATAGAATGCTAAAAATATTTAAACTTTAAAGTTGTGTATAATATGGAATTTAATTATGAGGCAAATAATATACTTATTATTAATAATTCTTATAATCAGAATTACTCACCTGTAGGAAAGATGCCTTGGTTACAATACTCTTTATTAGCTTAATTGATGGCACATAAGCAGAAATTTACTTTATCTCTTACATTTTTTGCTGCTGCTTTAAAATAAGTTTTAACATTTATTTAAATTCCTGATAGTTACATGAAATGTAAAGAGGTTGCAAGTAAAAATTGGCAGAATTATTTCTATAGCATCTGTTGTAAAACTGGAAATAGTACCAGGTCTCTATTTAGCAGATCCTATCAAATAATCCTCCATATAGAGGTAAGCCATGCCCTCATTTAACTATAGAAATAAGAATGCCACCCTGCTGGAAAGGTGGGATGGAGATTAGAAATAAAAAATCCTGAGTTGTTCTATTTCGTCCCTCTTTAAAATGGTAAAATTTCATTCTGGCCATGTTCTAGGGTATTATTACAGGGTTTCTGGGGTAAGAATATATTGGACAGAGGGAACACTTAGCTGTTTTGTAACCAAAAAACCCCATTTTTGTATGTACTTGGGTGCTAGAACCAAATGTTTTACTTTCTGCAGGTATTCTTTGAAAATGTTTTTCATTTGTTTACTCCATGGAGCTTGCAGAAGAAGAATTTAGTTACAGAAGTTAAAATTCATAGTTTTTGAAAGAAGTTTCCATCAGTCAGTATCTGATGTTGCTTTTTGTTGCACATAAATCGTACAACCTGGTATATAAAAGTAGTTGATGCAGAGTTGGAGAGCAATGGTAAGAACTGAACATGCAGCCCCATGACTGATGATTGGGATCTGAAGCATTGACTTAACTGCCATTCTACTATATTTAGAATCTTTTGCTGTATCGTAAGAATTTTTACTAATATTTCACAGTTAAAATATCTTACAATATGTAGGATAACTGCATCAATATATTGCACATAAATTGTGCCTTAACAAGGAATCTTGGGCAAATCTACTCCCTCTAAATTACAGAGTGAGCGTTAAGAACTCTTTCATTACTAAAATACAAAAGTTAAGTCAAAGGGCATTTTTAATATTGGGGATCCACCAGGTAACAGTCATTGTGAATAACATGAGATTGCATTTTCCTTAAAGTTGTTTATACAGTGGTGAGTGTGGGGAATATGCAGAAAAGGTTGTAATTGTGTCTGCTGTTACAGCTGTGGTTGCAAGTGTCAACTGGTTCATCATTTTCAAAAATAATTTCAGGTTGTTTGCTAATATGTAGCTTCATTGTCTAGTATAGCAAGTCAAATACAGATATTTCCCCCTTAATATTAAAGAATACTTTCTCTTCAAAAGACTGTTTGACTCCTCTGTAAAAGCCATATTTCCATTTGAATGAGAAGCATACCAAGCTACACAGCTAGTGTTTTCCAATTACTATTAAATCTCAATTAAGTTTAACATCCCTGCGAAACCTAATCTATTGTTCTATGGAAATAATCTATCCAACAGTACTGACATGTTTATAGGCTTCAGAGACAGCTTCACTGGCAGCTGCAGTCTGAGATGTGAGATTTGGCACTTTAAATCCTTGTTGTTGGACTGTAATGATGCTCTGTTTGTCCCACCCTGCGCAAGGCTCCCGCCAGGCTGGGCCAGTGTTGATGGCCGTGGCTGGACCCGAGCAGCCCCCGCAGCCCCGGGACAGGCCCAGGAGAAACACACCAAAAACCTTGGAGTCCATGTGCTTTCTCAGCCCGCCAGCACAGTACCTCCTGTGGATCTCTGGAACACTTTTAGCAAGCCTACAGGATTTCACTGTTGGAATTCTTTCCAGGATTGACATATTATACTACTTTTTTCTTTTTTTTTCTGAAGATGCCTTAGAACTTTTTAATTGGTGTAACAATTCATTTAATAAGAACTTTATTGTAATAGTCTTTAACAGTGCTCTGACCTGGGTCAATGTTTGCTTCAGATCCTGGTTCCTAATATTTTAATACAGTACTTAACATTTATTTCAGACTAGGAATTCAGCCTATCAGAACCACATTGGAATAAGGCCCTCACAGCATGAGAATAGTAACAAACCTGTTTACTTTCATTTCTGGGTAAACAAGGGATCATTTTTGGGAGGGATTTTACCAAGCACTAACACCAGGTATTTCATTGCTCTGTGTTTTTGGTATGTGGCAGTAACATGCCCTGATCTGCCAGAGACCTGTTCCCGTGCCTAGTCCTGCCAGGCCAGCCATATCCATTCCCTATTTTGTTTGTCCTTGTTACATAGTAACAGAAGCAGCGGCCCATCCATCTCGGCTCAGCTTGCCAAAATGAACTCAATTTTCACATAATTATCTGTTAGCAAAAGACTGAAGTTAATGTTGAAAAGTCCCTCTTGCCTGAGATGGAAGTAACGGTATTACAGTTTCTTCCAACTAGTCTCCTATTCTGTATAATTACAGAAAAATAGTACTAAATACCCATAAACTACAAAGATGGTCTTGTTTTCTCTTTGTAAGGTGGCAGGAGTTAGGGGGAATGGTGGGAATAGATACTGCAAATGCCACAAGAGCATGAACACACCTATTTGCAATGAGATGGCTTGGATTCTGCTGTGACTGTCAGCAAAACTTTTAACATTATCTAGTTGTGTTCCGAACAGGTGTTCTGCAGAATAGCCATGTTTGCTCCAAACTGATATAGGTATATAGAACATGAGAGCTTTTTTTGCCAATTTGTCTGAATCAAACTTGAAAAGTGATGAGTACACCTGAAGGTCAGGATCTAAATGAGCTCATTCTGTGTGAAGTTCAACAGTGCCATGGTTGGCTTGGCAGTTCAAAGTTGGCTTGTCTGTCAGAGTGGTATGCAGCAATGGTGTTGTACCTAAAACAGAGATTGGTACTTTCTGGATGAAAACCAAAACCACCAGACTTGCTCCAGTACAGACTCAGCATATGATGGACTCCTAAACAGCTCCTCAGATTTGCATTTGGCTTTCCTTTGCAAGGACTCCAGAAAAGACCCCTAACTAGAGTTTTTGCAGGGGACAGAAGCAAGTTAAGGTTATTTAACACAGTGTCAAGACAGCTGCATTTTTTATTAGGTGCATATAATTTAGCAACTGAGTAAGCATTCTTCTTTGTGAAAGCTTCCTCTATAGTTAGTTTCTCACTTAGCATCTTTCCAGTAGGAACATAAATACTGAAAGGAGTCACTGAAAAGGAATGGAAGAGGGTGAATCACCAAGGGCAAATGGCAAGTTTTCAGGTGTCCCATGCTTTGGTTTGTGGGAATTGAGTATCAGTCACTGAGAAAGTAATCTGTTCTCAAAGGAACACCAAATGAGATGAGGGAAAGGAGGAGCGCTGCATTTTCATCTATTCAGATCACAATCATCAAAATGCAAGGGCATGATGAAGGCATTAGGGTTTTCTAATGTCTGTTGGGGGTGTCACCATTCCATCTCTGGCTAGAGTTGAAGAATATAATTCCAACTTTTTCACAGAAATGCCTGCTAGAGTATCCTAGGCTTTTGCAACAGGATTTTTGGAGCTGGTAAATGTTTACAAAACAGATAGCAAAAGCAGTAATGTCCTTTCATGAGTTGTACCCATCCTGATAGAGAAAACCAATGTATATTCGAAACCTTGCATTCACCTCCTGAACTTCAGCTTGCAGATTCAGTATCCACATCTCCATGATATGTCTTGAGAAACCTCACAGATACTACACATTAAAATATGCCTTTCTCTGAGGCCAATAATTGTTTAATATGCCCATTAAATGCTTGTGATACAGCATTGTTACGAAAAGATAAGGAAAGTGCCCATATAATTCTGTTTTACAAGAGGTGATCAAAAGTATCTCCACATTAAGGCTTTTGAGAAATATTCCTCTGGAATTTTTAAAGTTACTAATTGTACCAATAAACAGAATTCTATACAAAATTGAGGTTATGTTCACATCAGTTTAATTACAATTCACAGCACAGGCAGTGAGGAAGAGCAAAGGAAGTTTCTCACTGTGATTAATGAATTGTCTATATAAAGAAAAAGAAAAAGAATTGACATCTAATTGTTTTATTTTTTTCAATATATATAGTGCACCTATCACCAAGTATTTTTAGGTGCATGAACAACAGAAGTTTAAAAACACATAAAATACTGACTCCAAATGGACAAACTTAACAAATGATAATGAAGAAACTCTTTGTGGTTCAGGTAATTCAAACAGATTTTAAAAACATAAACACAATTAAAGTTAACAGCACTAAAGCTATTAAGGATTAAGATAAAGTTATACAATCGTGTCCCAGAGTATCAGCACACTTACTCAATTCAGCTGGATTAGCACCTTGGCACTAGTTGCTGAATGGCTCCCAATTACTGTTACATTACCAACACCAGGTGTCAAAGATACAATTTTTTTAAGCAATATGCAAAAGGCTTTTTTTTTCCGCCCAGCAGTTCTTTAGATAAAATGTACAATAAACAGAGAGAAGAAAAAGTACTCGCTATATGTAAGTTTCTAACAATTAATTACTATGTTATCTGTACTGTAAGAAATTCTTAAGTATTGTTGGCAACTGAAGTTGTGGAACAAGATGCAGTCTAGCTCTTCCTATGTAATTTCGGATACATAGTCGGCAGAGCTGACACAGAGAGGATGGTGTGGCTGCAAATAATAAAGAAAGGAGTTTAATTATACAACTGTAAAAGCCAGCACTTTCTTTTACAATAGTCTTGCACAATAATGGGATTTCTAAAAGGAAAAAAAGTTTGCATTTTGAGAATTTGACCTTTTTCTTCATTCCCTTTCCTTCCTTGCCTTTCTACCCTCAAAGATAAAGACTGCAGCTGCTTAAACCTTAATAATAGTTAGGGAAATACTAAAGAAAGCAAGACAAGGTCAGTTTTTTAAAATTAAAAACCAGCTCCCATAAAATATTTGATGTCAATAACTTTAAAAACTGCAGGCTTGTTGTTTTGGTTTTTTAAATTCACAGCACAGGTTGCATACCTTCTACAGCACTACCAGCTGCACTACTAATGTATCACTGCAACGAGAATAAGCAGGCAAAATAACCCAAGATCCTGGACCGTGTTTAGTGGTCTACTAGTTAATCATAGTGTCTTTATCACTCTGCCCCCCACTCCTTCAAAATGAACTATTGCTATTTTCTCTGGACAATAAACTTATATCTGTTTCATGCCATTTTTTTTTTTCTTTTCTCTAACTTAAAAACACTAGTAGTCTTGGTAAATTTGTGAAAACACATTTTTAGAGAGATTTTGTTAACAGCATTCAGACTACAGTGTGGTTTTTAGGAGGAAAATATGAATCAGTGTTACTTGTCAGTTCACCTCTAAGAGATGCCCATGGTTATTGAAATAGTTTCTTTCTCTTGTGGCTTATTTTTACACTATACATAGGTCAGTCCGAACAAATCCAGTTCCCTGTGGAATATTCTCTCTCTCCAAAGCAGACGGACCTTCAAAAGGTTTGAAGGACTCTTTAGTCTCCTATTTCTCAGGTTTTTGTAATTTTGTAAAGAAAATTTAGGAAATTAAACTTCTTACGCTTTTTGCCCGCAATCAAAATAATTTGCTTTATATGCACATAAAATATATATTTAAAAATATTATGACAGCTGACCAAAACGAAATATATTTTTAATCTGAAATTGAAATACTCTTTCTTTTTAACAAGGCCTGTAAAAACCAATAAAAATGGAGCTTTAATGTCTACTTGTGTAAATATCCAATAAACATATGACGATACTTTTTCAGCTTGTATAAATTCTGATGCTGTTTGGTCAGTGTGCTCTGGCCTGAGGCTAAATATTGCTGAGCATGTTCATAGTTAGAAAGGAAATTGCCTGAATGCTCGTATATGCATTTCATAAAGCACAGTGTTACCTTCTATAACATGAGTTGTTTGGGCCAGTAAGTTGGGGGTGTTTCTAGGTGGGTGTGGGGTTTTTTAATAATACAAATTGCAGTTTCAAATATAAACATGTAAAACTTACCTTCGTGGAAGAGCAGCAGTCTCTCCACTAAACTGCTTGGGGCAGCTAAATCAACAGGCCTCTCAAAATCTGAATTTTTGGCATTTATGTCTGCCCCAAATTCAAGGAGTAAGTTTACGATCTCTGTACTAGAATGCTGGGCAGCAGCGTGGAGTGGAGTTTGCAAATGCTTTCCTTTCTGCACGTTGGCACCTGTTGGGTAGATGCACATAAAGAGACATAAGAAGAGATTAATTAAATTTGCCATTGAGTAAAAAAGACAAGGCTACAAAACAAAAACCATCACTGGCCTGGAATGCCACAGTGCATTTAGCCACTTTATTAATTTTATTGCATAGAACTATGGCTAATCACATCAGTGTTTTGTTTGGGTTTTTTTTAATCCTAGGTTTTACTGCCTAAGTACAACCAGATAAAAAGAAAAATCTAACCAGGTAACATAAACATCATTGTTGCCTAATCATAAAAAATCACTTTTTGTACACACTTAAGAAAATTTGCACCGCATAATAAACATACTTTCCTTACTTAAGTCTTAAAAAAAAATCTAAACTGAAGTTTTGTGCATATATTTTGGTGAGTACATAACTCAAGAAGGAATCTGGATGCTTTATAGTTTTTCACATGTTGAAGCTGGCAAAGGGCTTGAAATAGACTCCCAGCCCATCCAACCTTTATTTATTAATCTATAAATTAATTTTAATTAAGGCGAGATACACAGTCAAGAAAGCTAATACAGAAAAAAAACCCAAACCATTAATTCTCCCAGTCCGTGGGTTCTAATTATTACACTTTTCTATTAATAGGGAATTTTTAACATATTTTAAATTAAAATGAACTAAATTAATTTGCAATAATGCATTCATATTCAAGGAAAAAAAATCCATACAAGAGTTAAACTAAACTAGCTGGTATGGAAGAGTTTCCCTCACAGGCAAGCAGTTGGTTCATCTAAAACACAACCTTCTTCAGACTGCATACTGACTTTGTTAGACCAAAAATTGCCTTCTTTACCAACTTTATTCCCTGAATCAACACTTCTTGCATTTTAAATGCCCATCTGAGTAAAATAATGTAATAATGTCACAGATGTAGCAATCAGATCAGAAATCAGAATAATTCACTGTTCTTAATATTAAGAATTTGAGCATGCTTCTGCAGTACCATTCTCTTGCTTATTTCATTCTCTGTCTGCTTTTCAACTTCTAATACATTCTCACAAACTGATAAAATATGAAAAAATTTAGATTTACATAAGTAGTTACTTCTATTCTCAGTTTACATACCCTTTTCTACTTCAGGGCACCAACAAATGTAGAATATGCCCTTCTGTTACTGTTTTTTCTGTATGGTAGTATTTGAATCCCAAAATATGCTAATTATATTTTTGCTGTTCTTAAACATAAAAAATCATGACATAGGATAATTAATCATCCAAGGAGACAGACTCAATGAGAAACACTTCAACTGCTTGTTTAAGTTCTAAATATAACAGGCAATCAACTAGAAACACTATTCTGGTGCAATGACAGCAAGGCTGAATTGTTCATATATACATTTTAATTCCTTGTTCTGCAGGATGCAGAAGCCCTGTATGTAAATACCTGGAACATAGCAAATTTCTTTTAGCTATGCCAGTTGTGTCCCTGGACTTGTGCAAACCTTCAACATCTCCTACCCATTGATTAAATAAATAATCTGAAATTTAGGATGAGATGCCTTTCACCTCTTCCCTCTGCAACTCAGCCTCTATGCCTCGTGAAAAGATCAGTCAGAACTTGCTGAAGAATGAAAGCGAGTGAGACTACATTGCTAAAATAGTTCTATTGAAATCTCAATAATTACTACATAAAATTTCTCAAAGCTGATTTTTACCCTCATTTTTCCTGCAGAAAGTAAGTATCTATAAAATTTCTATGTCCTGAAAATTTTGAACATTCATTCTTAGTGGTCTTGCTACCTTTTCTCCTCTTATGCTTACTATGGCACCAAAAAATAAAAGATATAGTAAGTTATAAGACAACATGAATCAGCATAAACTTTGAAGTAGAACCCTGCAAGCAAGGGTTCTAGTTCAATTGACTGAGAACAGCTGACTTCAAAGGCGAGTACAGTATGCGTATTTTACAGACCAGTAATAGTTTTATTTAACTGATGACATACCTGCATAGAGAAGCTTTCGAATGCAATGGATCTGCTGTGAAACACAAGCTACATACAGAGGTGTTCCTAAATGAGGAAGATCTTGGTCAACATCTATACCCCAGGATATCAGAACCTCCAGACATTCACTGTGACCTGTCAGTACAAAGCATGAGAGTTTGCTCGACTTCAGTACACTGTCTCATGGACAAAACCACACACAGTTCTTAACCCTGTTACTGAGACATTGCTCAACTGCTCCATGTTTATTCAGGAATTTCTTACCTCTGCTGGCTGCTTCATGTGTTGGTGATGGTAGACAGGACTCCCACTGAGCTTTGGCACCATACTGTAACAGGAGCTCAGCACATGCTGCACTGCCTCTCGAACAGGCATTAAATAAGGGTGTCACTCCATCAATTGTTGTAGCATTTACCTAGAATATATAAAATCTATTTACGAACAGAATTGGAAGAAAGGTAGATTTTTAAGCAGGAAATAGTTGGAAATTCCATAAATTTTAAAAAGTACTAGGTAAAATAAGTGACCAGTCCATGTGCTACTGTCTTCCTCTTACTGTGCTTCTTGGCTGGTTTACCATTATTGTTGTTAAACTGTGTTAGATAAATACACCTGGAATACTAAAGAGCATATATTGACATCTGGGCAGTAAATAATTTTCGCAAGTCATTGCACTGAGCTTGTTTCACTGATACAGAAAATCTACACTTTGCGTAGTAACAGGATAGAGGGATCTTCTCTCCACAGCTCTGGCAAGAATGCAAACTCCACATTAAATGTGAGGATTATTTGCCATTTTCTTCTGTAGTTTTGGTCTCCAGGTTGAAGTGATAATGCACAGGATGGAGACAAAGCTAATAGCGTAGGCTCCCTGTTTTAATACCAACCTCACCACCTCACTCTTCAACTGAGTATTTCCAGTGTGAAAGAGTAAGGAGACAAAGTAGGCAACTTTGTGAGGGCTAATAACACTAAAGGAAGGAGCACAGGTATGAGGAGAGGGCTCCTTCCAGGACTCTGGCCTATCTTCTTTCATGCACCCCCCAAGCCCACCAAAACAATTAAAAATACTAAAAATAAATCAGGTGGAAAATTAATTTTTCTCCTATAGTTTTGTATCTTTAGAGTCCTTGTGCTAGCTGAAGTAGGGAGAAATTGGTTTTGGAAATATCTATGTGTCTTTTTTCTTTTTCTGTAGTAACACAGACATATGGTTCTCAAACCTGAATTTTAAGAACAATAAATATTTCCATTACAAAGATCAGACACCTGGGAAGCTACGCACTTGAACTCTGATGTCAGCAGACATTGCAGTGGAAGTGATCTATAAAGTCCCATTTTTGTTTTGGGATAAAAGATAAGACAACTTATGTCAGGAATACAGAAAAGAGACAGTGCTTTTTTTTACTCAGACCAAAGTATTTTAAGAACATACAGGTGTAGTGTGGCAACAGACATTCTGAAGAGTAAAAGAACAGTCTCCTTAAAGCCACTCAAAGCCAGAGGAACCCAGTAGAGGAATGGATTCCATATTTCAGAAGAGAAATACCATGATGAATACTGCTAACAGATTCACTCCAACTCATTACTGTCTCAGTGGCTGCCCATCACTTTCACTTGCTAGCATTCAGATGGCAGCCGTAGTTACATGAGATGAATGCAGCCAATAGGGTAAGTAGAGACCAATTACATTACAATCAAGGAATATATCCTTCTCAGTTAAGGCAAGGTTAGCATTGGACTTCATATAATAGAAAACAAAACCAAAGCCTTACATTCGCTCCTGCTTCAAGGAGGATTCTTGCACATCCTACGTGATCTCCCAGGCAGGCTTCATGGAGTGGAGTTACTTGGTCAATTGTTAGTGTGTCTACATTGTACCCCTAAAATAGATGTGAATGGCATTTAAAGATCATACAAAACATATTAAGAGAGTAGTTTCCTTACACTGCTGTTCAAATGAATAGCTTACAGTACTCTAAATAGGCTTAAAACTCAACTTGCAATAAGTAAATCGTCAGCATAGAAAGAATCTTTCATTAATCAGTGCATAACAGAATAAAAGTAAGTTCTCAGCTATTTTTTCTTTTTTTTTTTTTTTTTAAATCAGAAATAGGCATAAAATATAAAGGGTATAAAGAAGATGGGAACAGATTGTCGAGATGCACAGTGACAGGGCAAAAGGCAACAGACCCAAGTCAGAACAGAGCGAATTCCAAGTAGCTACATGGAAAAAAAATTAACTGGGGGACAGTGAAACCGTGAAAAACATGAGGGAGAGGATGGTACATCTCCACTCTTGGTGATCTTTAAAACCCCACAAAGACTTGAGTCTAAACTCTCCTGTGATTCTGTGATCCTCTGACTTAAGGTCTGAAATAACCAAAGCTACAAATTTTAGCAAAGAAAACATTGGATTGATAAAATCACCAAGCCCTTGAAATTTTTTGCAGTAGATGTTTGATTCCTAAGAACTAACAATTTTATCTACTGGCTTTCATCAAATGTATTCTATAGTATAATTTTTCAATACTGAAATAGCTAATAGGACAATACTGTAATATTAAAATTCAGCAGTTTACTCTCTCTCCTTTTGCTATTAACAATTCTTGTTTTTTTAATGACAACCACGAAAAACCCAAAATCTTTCAGTGATTCTTCCTGTTACCTAGTATCTTCCTGACTAGGTGTATTTATGCCAGGGCTTAAAGCAGTGAAACTATATTGATTTATACCACGCAAGAGGGGAAGACTGACATAAATCTAGACACAACTTTGGTTGCTGCAGTTTTTTGGGGGGAGAAGGGGTTAAAACTTACAGAGCAAATATTTTAAATACTAGCTTACATCATATAATGTGAAAAATTCTGAAATATGTACTGCTCTGAAAAATTCAAGTGAAAAAAGCAAAACAAAGCATACTAAATCTGCATTAATAATCTATGCTGAGAAATTAAATAACATTAAAAATGAAAGCAATTGTAAGAACAGAGCCTTTACCTGTGACAATAAAGTCTTCAGAGAAAGAAGACGTCCCTGACTGGCTGCCTCATGCAGAGGTGAGCGATCTGCCCAAGAACCTATATAATAACAACATTTATTGAATAAACCATATGAATTAGAAAGGGTTCGGAATGCACAGAGCAAAGCAGAAAATATGATGCAAAGAGTGAAGTCAATTGTCCTATGAAATTAATTTTTCCTCTTTAGAGACTGTATTTCAAATGATCGGTTTCTAAACAATAAAAAAGTTTTCTATTATTAACTGTAAACATCTCCAATAAATGAATATGTGGTCCACAGAACAAAATAATGAGATATTGATATCAGTAATCTTATTTAATAAATAAATTTCATTAATTACCACATTCCACTTCTATTTTTATATTGATCATTTTTAATACAAGTAATAAACTTTGTAGTTGGAATATAGGCATTATTTGAACTTAAAGCAGATGTAAAGCTGCCTGGACAAGTCACAAAAAAGCTGGTGTATATGAAAATCAATGTGGAAATCTTTATGTATGGTGAGATTAATTAGACTACGTAAGTGCAAGGAGAGAAATACAGTGAGAATCACAGTAAAAAATTCTTATAGTAGAAATAAGATATAAAGTCTAAGTTCTCATTCCATAAACTGTTAGGCCTAAAAATAATTAGATATGTTTACTGTAAAGGTTTGGCATTTATTTTCATTTATTTATCACCCCCAAAAGAGAAAAGTGAAAAAAAAATAGTAACCCAGCAACAATCCTGCCTTCACACACATCCCCCTCCCCTAACTCCCAACCCAGGTTCGAGAGACATCCTGAAGCCCCTGCTGAAGGACCTGCCCTTTCCTCTAGAAGATTGGACACTGACAGCTCCCTTCTAGCCAGCCAAGGTTGCCGGCAGAGCTGATACCGATTTACTGTATAAATTTCGAAAATCCAGTTCTGAGAGACTGTGCAAAGAAGAAACATCTTCAAAATATATTATGAATTATTAGTATTTATTCCTCTAAGAACAGGATCACTAGAACTGTAAAACACTAATTCAGTCACTTGTGTGAGTTATATCAAGCTGCCCAAAATTCCTAGAGAATGGAATGATGAACAGAGTCATCAGCAGATGACTCTTCCATGCATGCAGGTTTGACTTTGCTGTGGACAGGGACTGCCTACAGAGCCAGTCACTGCATTTACTGACAATGCAGTGAATCTGAAATGGGAAAGCTGTTGCTCAATCACTGGCAATCATCAGTCTAAGCTCTAAGATAACTACACCCCAGAAATAGACCCTGTTTCTGTTTCCTATTGGTCTCCTTCTGTCCACTAGCCTGTTTCAGAAAGTCCACTTTTGTTTACTATAAACAACTCCTTCAAATCACATCAAGAATGACGAAAAGATTAACGCTGCTTAACCTGAAAAGAAATCAGGGCATAGTTAAAAACATATGAAATAGTGCACAATAGGAAAATGTAGATAAAACCTCCATTTTCCTACTGGTGTTAGTGAATAAGACTAAAACACTGCGTCTTGGAGAACATAGTGCACTTTGTGACTCAGCACTACTGAATAGTACTGAGATCAAAAACTTGGCAAAATAAAGGCAGAGGTGATCATTTAAATTATCTTAAGACTAAAACATGATCACAGAAGTTTAAAAATACAAGACAAAGGCTTTATAAACCTAATTTTAAAAAAGCAGTGATATTTCTATTATGTCAGAGTATCCTGTATGGGTGAAGCTCCTTGTACTCTTTCATCTGTGGGAGTAGATGGACTATTGGCAAGATCCGGCTTCCAATACTCTGTCACAATTATTTGCACAAAACTTTGGTTATCTGCGTGTGCATGTACATACACATGCACACACATTATTCCCTGTACTTTTTACTTCAGATTTATTTAATGTAATGGTTTGAAATTCTTATTGATAGTCAGAAAAAACAAACAAACAAAGAAACAAAAAAAAACCAAAAAACAAACAAACCTAAAAAAACCACCATACAAAGTGATTGGGATTTTAAGGGTTATTATACATTAAAAAAACCCTTGAGCTCAGAATCCTTCAAGTGACCCAATTTTGACAAATCATAAGTATTTTCTCTGTCATACCAATAAGCTCAGATAGATTTATTCTACTGTAGTTTGGATGTGTGTAATCACTATGAGTATTTTGATCAATGTTTCCGTTCTGCAGTAGTATCTGAATGAGTACTCGAGTTGTTCTAATGCAAATGAATTAGATCCATTAAGTTCTCCTGCTGGTTGCTCCAAAGAATTCCTCAAATTAAAATCTGTATTTAAAGGTTGTTTTTGCTATTTTGTCCCCCTGTCCCTATAGATGAGAATGTCTCTCTCAATAGCTTAACCTACTCAATGGAAAAAAAAAAAAAAAAGACATTTAACAGATTATATGGGAAAACATTTTATAAAATCATAAGAGTTATGAGGTTTTATACCCATTAAATACATTTCAGACATTTTTAGCCATGTATAAACATAACAAAGATGCAGGTAGGATTTGAAAGCAACAATTTTTCACCTTTATTTCCTTTACCTCCTTCCATCTTAGATTGATCAGAAAAATGTGTATTAATTACTCCAGTGACATTTGATAATCAAATGATGTCAGATCCTGTTGTAAGCTCTGGTTTGCACCTAGACCCACCTTATATCCCTATCTTCATGCAGATACATTCAGCAGCCAGCTGTTTCTGATAAATCCATTAAATGCAAAATACATGTATCATCTCTACTACAAATAAAATCTAGACGCAAAATGTTGCAGAACTATTTTGTGCCAACCATGTTTGGAAAAAGAAAATTCACATTTCAACTAATTTGTTGATATACATAGTAATTCATCATTAAATAGCACAGGGATAAGAATATGTTCAAATATAAATATTTATCATAAATAAACATCAAGTGTTCTTAAATTCTTTGCCTAGATTACTGCCTTCTGCTAATCTCGAAATTACAATGTCTCTCACTTAGAAGGCATTAGCAGGAAAATAAACAAGGCCACTTTTTCACTCATTGTGTCTGTAACAGGAGTATTAGCAAACACAGTCTAGTCCAAAACTGATAATGCATTAATTCCCTACTGATGTTGTCTCTGATGATGCTGAATACAAAGTGTCTCTAACTATATATAGAAGCCACAATAGTTCCAAGTTCTCTGATGTATAGTTTACCAGAAAGGCAAACTATTACAAAGCATCATTGCTTTGTAAGCATTAACAAGAAAGAATAAATATATTCACTGCATTAACAGGTGAAGATAAAAAAAAAAAAATTACAAATTATTATACAATACCTAAATCTCCATCTCCCCATGGCACTTCCAGCCAACTGCAATTATAAATCCTACTCATTTCTTTCAATCTGGAAAATAAAAAAAAATTTAAATACAATAAAAAAAAATCTGCTCTTGCTGGTTGGACCTGTTCTTAATACACTCCAGCTATGTTTGGAAGGAGATCAGCAGCTCCCTGTAATACGAACTTTCAGCTTTCAGTAAACACAGCTTTGAATATTTGAGTGTGTACAAGTTGTCAGTTTCTTATGGTAAAGGACTGCTGCCCTTTTTGTCAATTTTTCACCTTTCTTTCTTTAACATAACAACTCCTCAAAGGGCCAGTAACTGGAATTTCAACACAGGAGAAATTCACAGTGAAATCAAGAGAACCTTGACATGAATAAACTGCAGGACAAACTCCTCCTTTTTTAACCTCATGCAAAAAGATACAGTTTTATATCTTCAAAAATCAGTATCAGTACATAGATGTTAAGGGAAGCACTGCCAAATGTCCCTATGTTATTTTACTACTTACTCACAATACATCTAGAAAAGAAAAGCAAAGATATTCTGAACATGTTTCAAATGCTGTTTGATCTGTACTTGAACTGTGTTTTTCTTTTAGTAGTTTACTATTCCTTCAATTACGTTCTAAAATATTCTTTGGTTGTTGAATTGGGACGTTGATAGCTATTCTCAGCAGTGAAAATGTCCAAAAATAGGGATATGCAATTCCAACTTTGATTCATTTCCAAGTCATTAATGTTCTTTTCCTCATATTTCCCTACAGACTTCACTCCTTTATATCTACCTGAAATTATCTGTGTCATTCCTACAGTTATAATCATACTAGTAAAATACCAAGTAAAAACATTTTCACAAGTCTTTACCTCCAGTCATGTCATTCATTTTGTATTTATTTCTAAAACTTTGTGAATTCTCTAAAAAACCAAAAAAACTAACAAAACAACAACCCCCAACAGTATGAAAACTACCTTAAAAGTTAGATTTTCAAAAGGAGGACTGTAATGAATGAAGTTCTTCTCACTGACTTCATTAGGAGAATATTTATACCAGTGCTCAGCACTTCAGAAAATTACTGCTCTACAGCTAAACAGATTGAGTCTCAGTCCTCAGAAGAAGCACTATCATCAAAGAACTGCAAATAGAAGCCTGACACAGCTCATTAGTGGGAGATGAGAAACACAAAGTATTTGGAAAGCATTGTAGCTAATATTTATTTCTGCAAAACCAACAAATGCTATGTATTAAGATCAGCACTGTTACCTTCTAATTCTTAAGATGCATTCTGAGTGCTTCAGCTTCTGGCAACTGAAGCAACAGACAGGATCAATAACTAAAGAGAAAAACTCTGCAACATTAGAGTCCCAAGTTCAACAGAACCACTTCACTCCAGTTGTTCAAAGTGTCTGATATTTTGTATATCTAATTAGGTTCTAACAGATTTTTAGTATGGCACTATAAAATTACTCATTTGTCTAAATTCCTTGTAGGATAAAGAAGCATGTAAACTACTTAATTGATATTTGATGTTAAAAACTATTGAAAAAAATCTTCAATGAAGGATTTAAAAATTAAGAAATAAATCTATGATGCTTAACTACCATGATTAGATATGACCAGAAAAACAAAAGCCACTTTTTAAAATAAATGAAGTTTCAACAATCAACACTTAAGAACTCCAAGAGAATAGAATTTAGGCTAGAGATTATTAAAATATGCCTGAAAGAGAAGATGTAGTTCAAGTGGCATTTACATATTTCATTTCAATATTTCAAATAATCTGAAAATTTTCTAACTGTATAACTATATATAACTGTATAACTATATATGTATATATATATGCATACAAACAATGAAAACTTGACTGGTTCAAGCCCATATACTTTCCAATGTTTATCATAATGTAGACTTTCATAAATTTGGGGACTTCATTCCAAATGTAAATACCAACAATTTCCTACTCCAAAAAACCATACAAAGCAAATCTACTTTCCCACACAGTTCTGTCTCTAATGCACGCACATTACATGACTACACATTAGTTTTGCCATTCCAGGGTTGCATTCAGTGAATGAGTTAGTAATCAAAATTTTTTCTATCTCCATATCTAGCAGGATCTCTTTAAGGCATGTCATCCAAACTAGAAACTCACTGTAACAATCTTAATTTTCAACTGCCTTTTTCATGGTGTTGTCCCAACAACAAAAGAATACTTCAGCCTTCTTGCTGAACATCATCCATTCATACTATTTTATAAATAAGGAACTAAAAGACAGAGTTTCAATGCTTGAATTGTAAAATCATTCTAACAGCTAATTTTTTTTATGAGTACTTAAACATTAGCGTGTACACTAAAAGCACAGTTTAATTATGGTTATAAGAGCTTTGAGCTTCTGAATTGTCAGCCTTAGCTAATAATAACCATGATCAGCCAAGAAACTTTTACATTAGATGATTGATCTTAAAACACATAGGTGCTAAAGCAAAGACAAGAATGGCATTTACTTATAAGGACATTAAAACATTAACCCTTCTTCCCTACCATTCACTGCATGCCTTCTAACCTTTGCATCAAACAGGAAATCATAGGGTATGTTTTTTCTGAGTATAAACCTGATGCATTCTCAGAACATCATTCATCTTGCACAGCTAAGGAGACTGGGGCTTTGTGGGAGAGCACAAAGAGTGATTGTGCTGTCAAATACTGGGGTGTAATGCACTGGATGGTCAAATCAGTGTGACACGGGTAAGACTTTGAGTGCTTTGGCATTGCACTTTAGCACACTTTTCACACAGAAACATGAGCCACTGAACTCTATAAAAAAACCCAGAATAACACAACAGCAATTTCCAAACACAGTTTGCTTGGTTTCCAACAGAAACAACATTATGCTAGGTGAAGGTGACGGCAATGACAATGGTAAGAGCAGCTGCAGTCGCTGCAGGCTCTGCGCTGGGCCTTGCACATGTGGGAAGGAGTGTGTCAGGCCCTTTCTCGTGCCACATGAAAGCACAGCCACAGCTCTGCATCATGCACAGGTTGGTTTTTCCATCTTCTTGAAGCATCAACAACTGTCAGGATATTTTTCTAACCTAAAGTAGCTTGCAAAGTCTGTATGCCCTAGCTAGAATGCCAAGGTGTAAAATCACATAAATCTCCAAATTCAGTAATCTATTAGATCCACATCAGGTTTGACTTGAGTAGGAGGAGCAGCTGGTAATATTATTTGGCTGTTATTATTTCCTTGGACAAGTCACTAAAACAAAGTAAGGATGTTTCAGTCCCCTTCCGAACTAGAAGGTGACAGAAAAGGCGTATGGACATTCTTAGCTGAGTTCAGACTCTGGAAGATTTATGTCTGGAATAATGGTGCTCCTCAAACACAGTCTCATCCTTAATCCAAAGTACAAGCAATTTTTCTCAAACTGCGCTGAGAATTCTCAGTATTTTCCCAGCCTGCCTGAGAGTGAATGCAGCACAGGGCTTAATCCCAAGTCTTACTAACAGTAAGCAATTGTGCAGCAAAGTTGGGCCTAGTGTGTGATTTTTGTCACATCCATGACATTTTGGGGTTGTGGCCCATCAAGTCAGTAGGCTGAAGGCCTTTTCCTACTCTGACTCTATCCTTTCACCCTTCTATCCAATCTTATGATATATTCCACCCTCTGCATCACTTTCAGTCCATTTTCCAATCTGCCTATTTAATTACAGACTGCATTGCAGTATGGCTTTCTCTTCCTTTGCTCTGCAAGGGTGCCTGCAGAGCCAAGTCAGGTTTGGATACCTCCATGGATGAAATAGAGAGGAAGGAAAGAAGTATCGATACCTTCAGACTTGATAAAAGATATACTTGTTATTCAAGTGAACTGCAACAATCAGAAGCCTTAGATGCAACCGAAGTCTCTCAGTACTCCAGAATGTCTATCAATAAATATTTATTCCCAGTATGGCAATCACAAAGAGGCTCTAAGTAGCTAGACTCTGTTAAGATAGATTATTCAGAAAATTTTACTTTCCATATTTTACTTTGATTCTGAGAATTTCAAAAATAGACTAATTGTGGCTATTTCTTTGTAAGAGGAGCAAGACAGCCTAACCTTCAACCATATAATGGAGTTGCTAGTACTAACACTGATAAACTGGTGTGAAATATCTTTTCATCTGATGGAGATTGTCCAAGTTCTTTTGGAAACTATGGACCTAATGAGCTAAAATGACTATAAATAGAAGTTCCTTTATGTCAGGAAATCTTAGCCCAAACAGTGAAAAACATGAGGGCAAAAGATGCTCTGCATATTAAAGTGATGAATAAATGCAACCATTCAGTATCACTGCATTCAAATGGTTACTTGGAAGATGAGGAAACTGGTGCTTAAGTTCTTGAATATTGCTTAGTTCTAAAACTGTCAGTACAGGAAATCAGCAAAGGTATTTCAAGAATAACTCTGATTTCTTAACATATAGCTATATTTTACATGGTAAATTCACAGTTCCTTTATGCACAACATATCAATTCACTCGTGTCTCCTTTCCATGACTATTTTAACATCTCCAGGTTTTTATTTTATATCATATTATCGTGAATTTCAAGTTTGACTTCCTTAACTTCTTTTTTTGTTTCATTTTAAACCTTACGATATCATCAATATTAAATGGAATTATGATCACTCTTTAAAAAAAATCGTCTTAAGACTCATGTAATTATTCAAAGCTCCCTTTTACACACTTAGATTATGAAAAAAAATATAGGAAAATATGGCACAGGCAATAGGAGTCCTAAACACGTCTAACAGATTTAGTTCCTCATTGCTGAAAATGTCAGTGTTCAGCAACTTAAATACCTCCTAAGTACTTCTCTATGCAAAGCCTTACAATTATATCTTTGTCCTTAGTATCTTAGTACAGGACAACAATTCTGTCACCTGTGTTCGTCTGTTGCCTCCTATTTCAGCTATCTATAGACTCCTTACACGTAAAGTTATATGTAAAGTTTACTCCTCCCTCTCCTTTCATTCCCTGTTTCCCCATAGTAAATAATTAACCTTCAGTATCCAGTTACCTTGTAACAGGACAGCAAAAGTCAGGCAAGTCAAGCCTTAAACACTTGCATAAAACAAACAGGGCAGATAAACAAGAAATGGTATTTTAGATCAGCTGATAAGAGAGCAGAAAGAACGAAAATAGCCTCAGTACCCTTGTGTTAACCCATGCAAGACAAGAAAGTGCCACTATCAAAAGCATGCATTTACATTACAGCTAGGAAAAAAAAAAAAAAACAAAATCAATTTATAGCTAGACCATCATAAATTGGGTCAGCTTAGCATATTTCAGTACCCGGTTTCTGAAATGGCTGCTATACTAACCTTGGCTGGTCAGAATACCCCAGCTAGCTTTCCGTTTTGCAGGGCACTCCCCTACACTTTCTAGACGTCTTTTGGGGAGATTCTGGCTCCTCTCAACAGCAGTGTCTGTTGTCATGATTTGTTTCTTGAGGAAAGCCTGTCTGTCATTGGTGCAGGTACTCTGGTCTGACGAACATCCACAAATGGATTTCTACTACCTTTTTTCCTCCTTTTGCTTTTTCATAAAGGATCTTGCTGTACTTACTGTAGAATGGCTACAACACTGAAATCCATTCAGTAACATTTACTAGCTTGGACTAGTGACTACAGAGTGGGGGAAGGGAAGGACTGCTCCAGCATTTTCTATTTTTAAAACAGAGAAAGAATCAGCTTAGCTACAGCATGAGTCTTAACTATTTACATGATTTAAATGGAAAGAAGGTGTTAATTTTTTAATCATTTAACACAAAAAAAGATTCTTAAAGCATAAGGATTCAAATGCTTTGCTGCTTGAATACCAAGCAGCCTAAAACAGAAAACCAAAATTATTTTAGCAGAATGGAAATTCTTCTAGGAATGGCAACAACAATTATTACTGCATCAGGTTTTACTCATATGTAATGTGCAGTTAAGAGTGATTTTAGAATTCGGGAGAGTCCATGAAACTATAAAGCACTCCTGATTTTCTGTGGTTTGTTTCTTGTTTGTTTTTTTTTTTTTTTAAATAGGGGGTAAGATATCCTACAAATGTAAACAGAAATGACTTCTGAATAAAAGCATGTTTTGACTACAAAAAAATGGTTAGTTTGAAAGTCTGATCCCATTATGAAAGTAAGGCTGTAGTCTTGTCAGAAGAAGCACAATTCAATATTTTTAAAAAATAATAGCAGAAGCAACCAAATAGTGCCAGAATTTTTTGGTCATTACTGTGTATCAGGATGATACTCTACAACAGAAATCTGCAGAGAGAAGCAATCCATGATAAAATTCCATCATGGTTAAAGACAGTGATTTCTCTGTAATAATAATATGTTAACATGCCCCCTTTACATCCCTGGTATATCTTTCTAATATTTCCTCATTATGCTTTTCTACAGATATATAAGCTAGCCACTTGTAAATTTTTAACAAGCAAATCAACATTACTGAGTTTCACTAATACTACTTTTTTCTGGTACCTGGCAAAACCTAATCCCTAAAATTCTGAATTAATGCTCAGATATTTAATGAAATTTCCTATATCCCTCTTGGTTTTCTTTAGGAGAAAATCAGAGGCAAGATTATAGTTAGATAGGGTGAGGGGAAGAAGAAGGAGCAGCTGCAAATTTCACCTTGAAATTACAGCACATGAGAACTGCCTTACTTGGAATAGTGCTACACCCTTTACAGAACAGAAGCAGGTGGGCTACTGCTCTTCTCACAAGACAGAACAAAACAGCACTCTCACAGACATTAGGCTGCTTTCAGACAACAGTTTTCCTCGGGTTTTATCTAGCTGAATGAACCAGAATATCTCACAGACTGGAATAAACACTTCAACATATCCAGAAACCAGACTCTGCATGCAAGTCTGAAATGGAGCTTTCACAAAAGGGCTCATTATAAATGGGACATTATAAATATATCACTTTAATACTAGAATTATGTGTTAGTTGGTAGTGTTTTCTTCCAAGTAAAAAAATATTGGAAGAGGAATTAACAGGAAAGCGTACTAGGGATATGTACACATGTGCCTGTGCAGGAAGATACCAGCATTATTCTCCTGTGAGAAATAAGCACTGGCAGTTTTTGTACTTGCCATGGCTCTGAGGCTCATCTCAGTTTTAAATTTCCATTTGGAATGGAATTCCAGGACTCTCAGGAGAAGGTGGTAAGGATCAGGATCAAGCAAAGCATCTGGAACTGCAGAGCAGGAATTGACAGTGGTCTGACAAGATAAAACCTACATTTTTTGGTAGAGTTTTGTGGGTGAGGTTGTCAGCTGACAATGAATCTCTGTCTTTCTACAGGAGTGGTACAAACCTGGAAGTACTTAATAAAAATGCTTTCCACATTTATTCCAGCCTCTGTTCTCTCTTGCTAGTCTGGGAGGTGTGAGTGGCAGGAGCAAGGAAGGCAGCAGGTACGCAGACAGCTGCCATGGCTTCAAAGAGGCAGACCCCCAGAGGAGCCAGCATTACCTGCTCTCTTGCCCAGACAATGCACAGGAAGCAATGAGCTACCAATGTAGTTAGACCACCCCCAAAATCCTCCACCTCCAAAGCATGGCTTATAGGAAAAGTATCTCTGTTCCATAGAGGTGTTCCATAGACACTTGCCACTCATTGAGCTACTTTGAATACTCTGGAGGACATTTAAAAAATACGCATTTTTGTGCTTTAAAGAAGGCAAAGCTTATCCAGTTCAGGACTCTAGAAGGAACTTTTCACTAAATTCTGCTAGGCCCAACCATTCATCCTCCAGGCAAAAACCATTAAAAAGTCCTATTAAAACAGTTCACAAATACAAGTTTAAAAAAAAAAAAAGCTAAAAGCTAAAACAGCATCAGAAATCATCTGAAATGATGTTAAAAATATACTTGAAATGAGGGAATGAACATGGTTAAGACCATGGAGTAAGGCTGAAGACCATGCTATTTCACTTCCACGTCTAACATGGAATTGCTATGTGATCTTTCTCATGTCAACCATTTATGCCCTGGACTACATTAGCTACAAAATAAAAATCAGTATCCTTTAATTTCATTAGGTAATGAAACTATTAACATTTGAAACTAAAAAACTACTTAGGCTACGTCCTGAGATTCTCTTCAGATTTTTCTCTATAGAAGACACTCAAACACTTCTAAAATCTGCCAGAAAACCTATAACAGAAGTCTATGTAAGTGCCCAAGCATGTAAAAAATACAGCTGACCATTATTTTTCCTGACCTGACAAACAAGCAATTAGGGACGGCATTTAGATTACAGTTACTCATGGAAGAAATGCAGTTACCTTCAAAAAAGCAGCTGGGGAAGGGGCAGACACTACAGTCTGAGAGTAAGGAAAGTAGAGGATTTTACTGATGAGTTTGGAATTCTGACCTAATTTAGCATATAAACTTTAAATAAAGCACTGTGTTACATTTCATTAATCATTAGTTCTGTTCAACTTTTACAACCCAGAGGAAGAAGTGTTAAAGGAAACCTTTTTAATCCAGATTTTTGTAAAAAGAAATGTCAGTACAGTTTCACCATTTCCATACCAGCACATAGCTCTGAGTTTAAAGGGGCAGCAGTTCTTAACAGGTGGCAATGGAAATAGAAGTACATTTTTGTTCCTCTCTTTCAGCAGGGAACTCATTCTATTTTCAAGACTGTTTTTAAGGTAACAGAGATGCAATTGTGATAACACACAAAAAATGTGTTAATAAAACCAACAATACCCACAACCCACTTGATCTTTAAACACATGATGCAGTCCAATGCAACACAGTCCAAAGTCCTATAACAATAATTTATCTTAGGAAAAATTGGACAAAATTTCACCATTTTGAAATGTCACAGATCAGTATTTTGTGTGCAACCCTCTCAAATCAGCAAACTGATGACCCACTTTGCTTCCCAAAGTGTTCTGCACTTTCAGGTTACTCTGATTTTATGACCAGGATTATTATGGGGTCACAGTGACTGCGTGGAACCTGCCACACTAAACTCAGGAACAGGACTAGAAACTGACTCTTCCTGCTCATTTGATCCACAGACTGCAACCATGAATCTGAAATGACAGACAGGCTCCCTGTGTCTCAGTGCCAGTACCCCAGGAGTGGCCTGTCATTTGACATAGCCAGAAAAGAACCAGAAGAGACCTTGAACATTCCTCCCTGTAGGAGATGCCAAGATGAAGCAAATTTTAGAAAGAATTGCGGAACTGTGGTTACTGACAAAAACAGCATCCTACAAGGCCAACAGTGGTGTCACTGTTGCATTCTGCAGTGCCAGCTCAATGCCAAGGAACTTAAATGCACCACAAAATACAGGGATAAAGCTCTAAGAGCAGAACAGGGGAAGGCCTAGGACAACTTTGTATTTGTTTGTTAAACAGATTCTTGCATCAAGCCACATTTCATGGCAAGTATGGTGGTGATATGGCATTAGCATGCAACCAGAAGCTTAGGCATTGTCCAGGTGTCACCAAGCAGTCCTCTTGATAAATACCATTTGTCTAAGAGATATGTAGATAATAGTTTAATGGTCACTAGATACTTAAGCATAAAGTGACATTTCTTCACACCATTATAAGCACTAAAAAAGTCTATTAGATACTCTTACACTTAACACAACCTCATCACTGTCTCTTAGCTGGAAATCCAAATTACTAGTAGTAGTAGATTATGATGATGATGATGACGATGATGATGATGACAATGATGACGTTACCAACAGTATGACTGGATGGCTAGTAATTTTCCTCCCTCCTCCCCTGAGATTTCTACAGTTGTTACACCTTGTACCTTTGGATGCCAGAAATCATAACGGAACGTTAAAAAAGATTTAAACTTTTGGTATGGCAAAAGTTTTGTCTCAGGCCTCCCAGAAGTCAAATATGAAACAATGACACATATATTACATTTCTTGGCTTGTGGATTTGCAATGTGTACCTGCCAGAGTCTTCATGCAGACAGGCAGCAGTAACATACAGTATTTGCTAATATGTAAACTAAACTAAATCACAGAAGTCATGTGACTGAACCTAAGCAAATCCGTTACCAAGCAGGCCTGAGCTTCAGATATTGACAGAAAGGAAAACACAGGCAAGAAACCAGTAGTCAGCACAGTGAAGAAAGACTCCCCAGTGAGAATCTTCAGCCAATTACAATGAAAGAACAGCCATAAAGCGAGAGATTGTATCTATTGCCAGAAAGACTCCAGACATGGCAGAGAGTAACATTCACTAGTGCAACAGATGCAGCATGCCACAAAGGATTTATGGCCAACCAGCCAGCAGTGCTGCACTCATGAGCAGAGCTCAGTACTTAGGCATGCAATGCAATTCCCCCCAAGCCATCATCATCTAACTGGCAGAAGTTCACTCACTGTTTGCCTGCACTGCGAATGTTTGAGAACATCCCCTACAAGAGAGGAATGTGAATAGCAAAACCCTGGCCATAATAACCCTGTGTCTGAAGGAACATCACCTTCAGGGAGCTATGCTATTTTGGTCTTCCCCTGTTGCCTTATGCCCCACCAGTGCAAGAAAGACCAGTGCAGATGGTACTGCGCTTGCCCCACCCAAGTCAATACTGCAGTTTTCTACATATTTTCTTTAACACCAGTTCTCTTTAAAGCTTTGTAGATGGACTGTTCCAGGACTGCCTTTGAGTCTTATTGCTATGCACCTTTAAAACTCCACTTCTTAAGCAACATCAGAGTTAATAATATTTATTTTGTACATATATTATTTCATAAGCTTATTATTCATTTCACACAGAAAAATACAGAAATCAACTGATGAAGGGTATTTCCATATGAGTTTGGAGTGTACACTCCAAGCAAGCGAATGGGACTTAGGTTGGTGACAAGTTAAGGTACATCTTCAGAAAAAAGTACATTTCAAGGAGGCACACCAGAATGAAACCAACCAAAAAATGCAACTGGCGGACCTCATGGAGGTCCTGACCTTTACAGAAGAGTAAAAAAAACCCACAAACAAATCCACATAATGGCTATATCAGTTTCTTTCAGGGAGGCAAGCATGCAAACAAGGTCCAATATATATGCTCACTAGAAGTTTCTGTAGCCTCAAAAATTTTCTTTAGGATGAGGGATGTAAAAGATGCAAAATTTGAATTAAAAGTAACATGCTTACCAACAAATGTTCTTGCTTTTTGTTACTGCAAATAAGTCAGGGCTCTGGCCATGCCGATTTAGTCGCATGATATAACTCTGAGCAAAACGTCTTTAAGGTAGAATATGTCCTTCAAAAAGAACGGTTCTGGTACTTGTCTGATATATGTTGTCATTTTCTTCCTTCAAAGAAAGTGTCTTATTGGCTTTATTTTGAAGTATAACTCTTCTTTGGCAGTCATTTGTCATATAAGGCAAAGTTATTTGGCATACAAGAGAAAGTGATGAGCTCCATCAAGAAAGCTCCCCCTTCTAAACTTTCAAAAAAGAATATTCACACTATCTTAAGCATTTTTACACCATTAGCTTACGTGCTGCAAATGAAAAACAAATGCTAAATGTGGTGCCTTACACCAAGTGGCATGGTGAATAGGTATGCCATACAATATTCCTGTCATTGCTAAATGAATCTCTATTGTATCCAGGAAGCTAGGAGAGGTCTTGTATGGCTTTTATTAATAGAACTGTGATCTCTGTGGAATGCAAGTTGAGAAAATGCCTCATGCCTATCTTCCCTACCTAACAACTGTTGCTGAGTGGCATTATCAATTGCAACTTGTTAGGGTAAAATAAATATGAAAACTTTGCTCTAATCATTCACTACAAGCCTTCCAAACAATGGATCTCTGACAGTGAAACACAGCATTATTGCCTATTTATGAGCTGTATTTTAAGCACCGGTTTCTTGTGACTACTCAAGTAGTACTCAGTGTACAAGGAAAAAAGGAAACTGAAAACTTCATAGTATTTAGCAGTCTCTGAAAGAAGATGGAGACTCCAGTTCTGAACTACCACAATCTTGTAGGTGGCTTAATTTAGCTTAACTAGGACCAGCTAGCGTACTTAGCTTTTCTACCATGCCTGACCAAGGCAGATACAACGAAGATGGGTAGCTTAGAATTTGCTATGGTCATTGAAGAGTAGACTTTTTTAAGCTTAGAAGAAACCAGGGCATATTCACCTCTCCTGTTCTGCAAAACCAGTATGTATTTTGAGAAGCATATTATAAACACAATTTCTGCTTTCAAATAACTTAAAAGGCATAAAGTAAAACTTCGCACAATTTTTTGTGAAGAGAGTTGACATAATTAAAAAATAGGACATTTAAGAAAAATCATTTTACATTCTCAGTACTACTTAGCTTGTCTATCAGACCCAAGGTATCTGTATATGTACATCAATAGCTGTTTCTTGTATATGCTATGTTAACCTCTGCAAATTTATTTTTTTCACAAGAAGGTTCCTCTCTATCACTTTCTGCTTGTAGCTGAATACATTTTGACAATTACCATGTATCAGGTTTACTTTTGATAACATAGACACCTTTTTGCCTTATTAAAAAGTTTATGGTGGGAACTACACCTCCTTCTGTAAAGTTACCTGTAGTAACAAAGTATAGACTCTTCCATACAAACCAAGATCTTACCAGTATTTGTTGGCAGAGTTTATATCTTACAGACCCAAAACATCTGACAATGAATTAATTCTTTAGATTTGATATATATACTTTGAAATCACCTCATAACACGGCACTATAACCTTGTCCTAAAGCAACTAAACTATAAAATTCATCTGAAGCTCCAACCCAGTGCTCATATACACAGAGTACTTTCATGATATGACCAGTTAGTTGGTATAGTAGGAAGAGTCTGAAAGTTGCTTTTAACTCCCGTGTTTATCCAGCAACAGCTGTACAAAAGGCTGAGTTATTAACTCTTCACAGATCTGGAAATACCATGAGAGATGAAACGCTACTGTGCAGATCACTGTAATTACACATAGTCTGCTAAGGAGCTAAATAGACCCAAAGGTAATTTTCAAGTTAGTGTATTCTTGTATATCAGTTTGTAGGGTACAGAATTTTAAAACAGAACAAACATATGCTGGCTATGACTTTATCTATTAAGAAAGAAATTAATAAAATGTTGACTTCTGCAAAGTTTCAAATGCAATGAATACATAAATGTTCACTTCAACACAATAAATAAAGAAACACTAGGCACCACAACCTACTTACAGCACAGCTCTAGTCCCTGATTGCAAAGCACTTGGCTCCGAACAACTAATCAGTCCCTTTCAAATCAATGGGGCAAATGTATACGAGTAAGCATTTAAAAAGTTGGCACCAAAGTTAAAAATAACTCAGCAAATGGGACCTTTATAATAGAATGGATCCCTTTTTCACTTTTTTTTTTTTATGGTAATAATACCACTGACTTCCCTGAAAAAAGGAATTCAACTCTAATAGCTTATTAGGACACGCATCTTCAATTCACTTTAAGCAAATGTAAAAAACTGCAGAGTTCTGTCCTGCATTTGGTGCTATTGAGGCTTTTAATATTGCTAATGATAGAATAATGTATTTATTTTTATGCAAGCAGTAGATGACACTAAACTGTAGATGCTGCAACTGCTCAGAGGAAAACAATTCAAAACAGACAAGTAAAGGAAGAAATTGATACCAAGACAGCATGAAGCTAGCTGAAGGCCAGTATAAAGTACTATACTTAGGAAAAAGCAAATGCACAGTACAGTGACCTTGTTTTAACATGTAGTTTACAGGCTACAGACTCTATCCATACTACTTTACTGCTGAGGGGGCAGCATTCCCCATTCCAGGAGGTATTACATAGGGTACCACATACATGGCACATGACATAAGTGTTCCACTTGTATACATGTAATAGCTCCCCCGGTTACACTAATAAAGTCTCAGCTGGAGCACTCTGTTTAACACGGGAAATTAGACATCAGTAAAGATGTCTGTAAACTATATACGAACTGGCACAAGTCCAAAGCAGAGCAACTGCAGTAACTCCAGGTGCTAGAAAATAAGACTTAGGAGGACAGACTAAGTTAAATCCTTTTTACATTATTCTTGAAAAAAAAAAAAAACCAAAACAGTAGAAGTAGGAAAATGCATGATAATAGTCTTTAAATTGATTACTTCTCGTACATGGAGAGAAACAATCATATTTCACGTATTTAGTCTGCAGAAATAAAGATTTAGGTCAGTCTTGGGAGAAGTGGGAAGCAGTCTAGTGATGAGAAATGTAGAAACTGCAATTGGTTGCATAAGGATGCTGCAGAAATCACTATTACTAAGCATTTTAAAAACAGGTTAGCCAAACATTTGCCAGATAACTTATGTATATTTGATCCTAGAGCATTCAATTTACCTCTGAAGGTACATTTTAGCTGTACACAAGAAAAATTTTAGTCAGATATCATTTCCATAAACAAATTAATGTGACTTATAATTAGTACAGCTTTTATATGCACTTTTTTGGTCTTAGCTGATGCTGTACACTGATCTAGTTCCTATATTTCCATGCCACATAAACAGTATAAAAATTTCTAATTAATTATTGTGACACTATCCAGCTGTTCACATACACTTGAGATCCAAAGGATAGATGGAGTGTCAATTGTTGACTACTGAAACTGAAGAGACAAGATTCCTGAATTATTAAGGAATAAAGTATGACCCGTTTCACTACTAACATGAAGCAACAAGACCACACAAGGCAGATGACACAGTAAAGCTGTTTCCTTATATTTAATAAAGAACAAGTGACAAAACAAAGCAAGTCAGCCTTGAAATGTATGATCCCTGGGCCTCAATTCCTGAACTGACCTCTATACCTTCAGTTTGACAAAAGGAGTTCAACCTAAATCTGCTGCTCGCTACCTGAAATACCCTCAATTATACAGACTTCATAAAAGAAAGGCTGATTTTAACTCAAGGGATCAATTTAGCAAGTATGAAATAATGCCTGTGCCTAGTAGTACATTATTTCCAAAGGTTCTTTTTTCTTCAAAATTATAGAACTCTGTTCTAGCCAAGCCACCATAATAGCAATAAGTAATTTGTTGTTATTAAAAGCAAACCTAAAATACCAGTGCTAACAGAATTTTGAGAGTATGTAATCAGGTTAAAACTAGAAAATGAAAAGAAACATTTCCTCTAATTTGAATTACTTATTGAAACACTATAAACTTCAATTAGCTAATGATAGATGTTAGGCTAATTTTCTCTTTTGGTGGTTCTTTGTGGGTTTTTTTTCTGCCAAGGTTTTTCTGCTACTTGAGAAAAAACACAGAATGGATCACTAATTAGGAGGATTCTCAGTATTTAATTTTATAACGTAATGTTTTAAGCTGTTTCATGCTTCATGTTACTTATTGTACATCTTTTAGACATTAGTTTTAACAGGATCTTTTGTTTCATGGTATGATATAAACTCTACCAAGACATCCCTGTATTTCACCAACACCAACAAACCAAATCCCATAACACGGTGTGAGTTCACACACTAGCATGCCTCCTTCTACACACATAGAACTAAAGTATAGAAAAGATAAGATAAAATCATAATTTTGAGGAGAATTATTTGCATCCCAAAGAGCAAGGGTTGCTCCTGTTAATCACAACAAATGGATGAATAGCAGATTATGTAACACTAGCTGAACATGTGCTTACAACTGCTACAAATCCAGAACCAAACACTGCAAGCTGGACAGTGAAAAATGAAGACACACTGATGTTGAACTGTAAAAAGTGCCGTTTAAGCACAAATTAGTTGCATTAACTATTTTCTTTTAATAAACCAAGCAGACAACTAGAAACTATACCATGTCTGATCCTTTAAATCAATAAAAAACTCTGCCACCTGACCAAAACAGTAACCTGCAGCAGATTTTCATCTTTTGCATGGGCCAGCTACTAGAATGCTTAATAATACATGTATTTAGGTATAATAGATGAGACTTTTGACAAATGACTGAATGACACATTCCTGGATTCAGCAACAGATAACACTGTAAACACTATTTTACCCTCCAACCTGATGCATGTGATTCCTTCCCCTCCAGTTCTTCCCAAGTCTCTTTCCTTCCTTGCCCAGCTCGTGTGTCAGTCTTCCCGTAATGAGCTGCCTTAGAGCTATCCAGCAGTTCCTGGCAAAAAAATTCTTGATTTCAAGTAAGGCCTTCCCCATTCTCTGCAAGTATTCCTGACTGTGCTCTTCCTATCCTACTGTAGTGAATATATACATACATACCCACAGCCTCCCACACGTATCGATCTGCACGTACACTCACACACAAACACGCACATGCATAATAATTCCACTGGTGTCAGCAACAGGCTCAGATGTAAAAACCTTGGGTTTCAGTGCTCATGCAGAAAACACATGATATAAATCCATCTCAAGTAAATCTTCTGCAAAGTAAGCTAATTCCTGCTTTAGGATTTAAGCCTCTCTTTCTGGTTTGCAAATTTTAACACCCACACACAAAATGTCTAGCTTTAGTCCCAGCACTGAAGACTGAAAAAAATCTTTTGAGTTTGAAACTGTTTTTGGCTCATTTCTATAGTTTTTCCCTTTACATTTAATTTGGGCTATTTCTTCACGTTCATGGTACCTAGGGATGAGTAGTAAAGGCAGTAAGTGGCAAGACAAGTCTTCCTGTTCCACTGCCTAACTCAACTTGATGCCATCCCAGAATATAAGGAACAACAATAAAGACAAGTGAGGTTGCAGGGGTCCCAAGATGAGCAAAATCATGGCTCAGTCAGGTACCAGCACATCACAATTTAGAAGAGAGAGTGTTCTGTAGTGCAGAAGAAGAATTGAATGAAAATGGTACCTCAACACATATGAGCTTGGGGCAACAGTTCTGCTAAAGGTCTGTTTGCATGAACAGAAAAAGGAATTTTCACAAGGGCTTTCAATCCAGTAAAATTTGAAGGGCTTCCACAGATACCCAAAAGCTGGCCCTGACAAAGGGTTACTAAGGTTCCTGACAAGTGCCAAGGGACAACTTATTCAAAGTACATGAGGACTATATCTTCTAAAATAAATTACTATAAGAAAATATTACCTTAATCAAGAAACAATTTTCAGAAATATTTGGACTAGTTTCACTAGAGTGGTCCAAAATAATCATGCGCCAAACACAGAACATTTCAACTATGTGTGGTAAACTGGGGAACATTAGGAGCAATTGGGAAAATAGTCCCAGATTTGGAAGTATTCATCAATCTTATTTATATACAGCCATCTCAAATATAGGCCTTTTTCCTAACAGAACACTGGCTGGATACTTCAGTTTTATTCTGACCTTAATATTAATCTTAAAAAAAACAAACAAACAAACCAACAAAAAAAACCCAACCAAACAAAAACACCTCACATAATCTAACAACACTCCTACAGATAATTTTTTTAATCCAAAACACAGCAACAACTACAGAAAAAAAACCCCACTCACATATATCATTTGAAAAACCGAATGTAAATGAGGCTAGCAGATAAGTAATTACCTGAACAACAAAATCCCCAAGCAGTAGTGATAACATAGTATGTACAAATATACCTTGTCCTTGAGGAACTCCATAAAATTCAGCAGCTATCCTTGCTGCTTCCTTACGGTTTCCTTTCACAATGTAGAAATGACTAAGTATAGCCAGGCTGATCTTCACAAAAAGTTTAAAACAAAAAAGTGAAAGTATAGTAAAGTAGACATTGGATAACTGCTGTGCAAAAGGGCGACTTTCTTCTATGACAGTCATTGCTGCAGCAAAATCTCTGTCAGTGTTTGGGTCAGGCTCTCAAATGTGTTGATAAGATCATATGGCTCCAGCCATGCACTCTTGGGAACAACTGGTCCCGAGGAAAGAAAATATCAGCTGGTCATGATGCCTGCTGCTCAAAATATGACGATTATTTATACTGTACATAGTATTGAGTTCACTACCGCTCTTGCTCACCCAGTGGTATTCAAGTGGGACAGCAGGTTCCAAGATCCTGGATTGTACTTGTTCCACTTAAAAGGTCTGTTGCATTCCAAATTCTGCACTTTGAATTCATTTATTTACATGTTTAAAATACATATCCAAAAGTTTTACTACAAAACCCTCCAATTCACTCACTAAACCAGGTAACTCAGATAATCTGTTTTTGCTAAAATATGTTCTCCTGCTGCTTAAGTATAATTGCTCTTTTCTGATATTTCATTTTATGCCAGACTAATATTTTTTCCTTAAAAGAACAGAACCATATCAGTAAATAATTGAAGCACACATTAATAAATAAACAGAGATTTCATATATACCAGATTTGACAGTCTCTTATTATTTTTCTCAGGCTGAATGAAAGTATCTAGTATACAAAGGCTTTAGCCCTATACAAAAAACAGTATTCAGAGCAGGTGATAAGGATCAAACATCTAGATACTTTTATGCATTAAGATATTGGAGCATCTAAGATGACATTAATTAAAATGCAATGGTGAATATACAATATGGAAAATTTCTAATAGTTATGATACACATTTCATTGTGCTGCATCATATTATTTTAAACCTATGACATGACAGGCTTTATTTGTTGGCCAGATTTAGAGAGGGGAATCTAAATTCCTCAGATTTTTTATGAATTAATTTGCTTTTATACCATAAAGTTATTACTCACAGTCATCAGCAGTCACACACAAGTTGTTCCATTAGTTCCAGTAGTGAGTAACTGCTTAGTAAATTGCTGAGTTGCAACATGATACAAGCTGAGGAGCTGCATGACAGAACCAGATTTCTAAGTGAACTATTAACCCAAAATAAAGAATTATGGCAGCACAAGAAAGGGTCCTGTTCTAAACTGTTATATTTCCTTTCAAATTAAAAAACAGTGTCTTGAATTAACACTAAAAATACTCTACCCATAGTAATCCTAAACCTTTCTATTCTACCCTGGATTCTCTTGTTTGGTGATCAGAAAAAAAAACATTTTAGAATGTTGGCAACTGTCCATCAGGAAAAAAGGGTATGATCCAAATGTCACTGCATCCACAGATCACCCAGACTTCAAAGAACAGTACAGCAGATATTCAGTACTATAATACGAAATCATATTTCTGAAAGGAACGTGGAAAAATAAGGCACCTCTTATCATCTGACTCTAGGAGTAATTTATTACAGTATGTCACTGTAATGTTTTCTGGAAACTACATTCAAACAAACCTATATAAATGAGGAAAATGAGAAAAGGAAATGTTCTTGGAACTAAATATCAAGATTTTTAACAGACAGGAACTGAGTTGTGTTTCTCTTGAGAGAAACAGGCATTAGGTATTTTTCTTTGAAAAAAATTTAATCCACTTAAATGTCAACCATAACTAGAAAAGGCAATTAAAAAGCAGTTTACACTGTAAATTATATTAGTCTGTAAAAAAATATATGCAATTTTTTACTAAATTTAATTAATAGACATTTTCTCATCCAGCCAGAATAGGAACCACTTTCCTCATACCATTATTAGAAGCGGGAATGAGTACTTAAAATGCCAAATGAAAATCCCTTTTTATATTTGGCACATTGTTATCCGACACTGAACTGAGGTGTCATGTTTTCCACAAGTATAAAAGGCATTATGTTCTGAGCTACCACTGCCAACTTCTGTTTCAATCATTAATAGAAATGGTATTTTGCTTAGTAACACACTCAAAATTGGAATTTCTTACTTATCCCATATTTGTGCTAGTATTATTCAGCATAACTTGATCAGTGCCCAGAATTCCCCAGCCATCTTATGCACCTGTTTTACAATTTTACCATGCAGAACAAGTTAAAACCATAATTGTGTTATGGAAAGCTTTTTCTTCCTTACAGTGTTTTACCTGACCCTTTTTTCATGACTTCATATTGTGCCATCTAGTACCTGCTTTCTCATCTGGACTTCTCCCACATTTTGTTAACAAACAAAATAGTCTTCCTTTGTAGAGGCAAAACTCCAAATAGCAATTACCATAAATAACACCTGGAGTTAGCAGTGCTCAGAATTCACCTTCCCCTTACAATACTGTTTCCTGTTTCTTGTAACTGCAGTAAATAAATCACAAAATAAACTTCTCAATTGTTAGATAGTTTTCTTCAAGTTGATTTTTTCTATTAAGGTTCAACAAAAGTAAATTTAAAACTTCAATAATTAGGCTGTGTATGCATTTAGTATTTTGTAAGCAATGCTTCAAATAACCTCATGGATTTGTAAAACTGCTTTTAGGAACAACGTGAAAATTGAGCAGAAAGGTTATTCCTGTATCAAAACTTGCCTTCTGTCCTCAAGAACTTCCCTCAACAGTAATAAACTATGTAAAGATGAAAAACTACATGAAATCGTGAGCTTTGAGAATTCCAGTTCACACATACTCATCAGGAGCTGGCAACATTGCTCTTACATTATTTCCTCCTTTTTCAGATCTCTATAACTCTTACGTGTCAGCTTAGCTGGAAACTCTCCCAACTGCACAGAACCAAGTCTATCCTAATCTAAGGCTACTGAAGTGCTACAGAAATTACCATTACAGCTTGTTGGCAAAGCCATGCCACGAGGCACCCAGTCAGGAAAACTGAGCAACTGCTCACAAGTTAACACCCACACGGGCATTTGGGGAGAACCAGCAACGTGAATGCTGAGACCTGAACACAGAATAGCTGAGAGGAAGCCCAGGCAGACTGGGAAAACCAGAAACAGAAAGCTACAGCTGTTGTAATGGAAATCAGAAAATAGGAGCATAGGTAAATAAATAAAGGATCCGACAGTCAATGTGATGCCACAAAGGAGTGTACAAAAGTGGGATGCAAGCGTCCCAAATTTTCTATTGCATGGCAACGTGAAGTAACTGAAGTCAGATCTTGCAGCATTGCAGAATAAAGAGCTTCCAAATGGAAACGCACCATATGTAACAAACGTAGAACATTAGAAAGATATCAAAACACTTGAAAAGAGCAGTGGCTTAATATGTATATTTTCATTTCCCATGTAGTTTTGACTTTTGGGAATGAAATTTCTTGGCCTCATTTCCTCACTAGTAAAATGGAGAGTATTCTGAAGATAACTTCATTGCTGTTAAAAAAATACTCAGATATCCTGGTGAAAAGAATGCTGAAACTGATTAGGTATCTAATAATTTTTATTTTAATACAAAATTCAGATTACAAACCTAAATAAAATGAAATCTTGACTGTTCACTAATTTAATGTCGACAAAAGAGATAGGCTGTAAAATTATTTTAGTATTTAGGGTTTTAACAGCACACAAGAAAATGGCAACAAGATACATTGCAGATTAACAATATTTAGATTTTTATTTTGTTTAAGAAGATAGTAATACTGTGATAGACATGGATACCCCTACCTTGACATACTAGCACATTCCCACCAAATGAAACAAGAACAATATAACGCTGCCTCTGATATACTTCCCCATTTCTGGCAATTAACTATCTTAATTTTAAAACCACTTAAGAAACTTCAAATGCTAGAATTTATGGTCTTAGAGTTCCCTTTTAATGTAGCTTGGTCAGTTATCATTTCTAAAGAACATAACCTGTATAATCAAGATAGCAGTACTGCTGCTTTTAATTACTATAAAGTGGTTCCTTTCAAACTCCAGAGCTCAGATAAAGTACTCTGGCCATTAAAGCTTTGCTGTGTAACGGCCAAGTGCAGAAAAAAAGTATTTCGCAGTGGCACCTGTTTGTGCTAATTCAAACTCTCCAAAATCTAGCGTACAATTTACCCTCAACCTAACAAAGTCACTTTCAGGAAAAAAAAAAAAAAAAATCTATGCTGTGTCATCTATGATTAATTACATACCCACATTCATAAACTACTTTATTCTGGTAATTTTTCATCTTTGCTTGAGAAGACTGGTGTGCTTAATTTTCAGTAAGGCAAGATATACAAGAAAATTAACACAATTGATAGAATAGTTAGTGTTTGAAAGCATTTTTTTTAACACCAAAGACTGTAAAACCCTTAGAAATATGATTTCTTTATAGCACATGTTGTGTCTTTGCTTTTGGAAAACATACTTCCTTCTATTTAAATTTTTTTAAGTAATACATTTTAACTAGATGATAGATGATGTAGAAGAGTAATTATATTCATAGCACGAACTCTATTACAGTTAGTATTAATAATTTTCTTCAGTATTTTGGAGATGCATAAAAATGTCTGAAAGTGAAAATGTTTTTTTAAAGATGAGATATGCAATACATTACACGGAATTATTTGTATGACACCTCACCTTCATGTCTTTGTCCACATATAAGAGTTGGCTAAATGTACACAAGAAGTTGACAGTCATCCTGGTTCTGAAACTTCTGTCTAGTAACAAGTATAACAGAAGATTGTAAGATACCAGGCAGAGCAACAGGAGCCCTTAGGTGCTTTGAAGAATTTATTATTTATACATTATAGATGACCAACCAGGAGAAACTTCTAAAGCAATGCCCTTGAAACAGAAGGAGTTTAAAATAAAATCAGTAAGAAATCATATTCTAGTACTGAGTTTCTGATGTAAACATACAGTGCTTCATAAAGAACTCAAAAGAAGAGAAGTATGAGCTACTAAAACGGAAATGTCTAACTCAGCATGAAAAATTGCCTGCTTAGTGACCAGCTGACTTGTATTTTAATGAGTGTATGAGATGCTAAACCTCAAAATTTTACCTGACTTATCTAAAGCTACTGAATGTTAAGTCATTTTCTCCTTGACCTATATTCAGCAATTTTTTCTACTATTTTATATTCAAAGCATTTGAATTTAATAAATCTAGACTCAGAGAAACGATTTTAAAATTTATTTCCTCATTATGAAAAATGTTACCTTAACATTCGATTGAAGACAAAAAAAGGCATAAATACCATAAAACAATCCTCAAAAAGTATTCAATGTTCTTTTCATTAATATCATTCCTAAGTTAAGGATATTACGCATTTATGCTTAGGCACAGCAAATAAGCCCAAACAAGTCATATTTACCTGAGAGCTACAAAAAATTCAGAAGCAGGAGTGACTGGAAAACATCAAACAGCTGCTGTGTCCTTTTCCAAACAGGAACTCAAGCCCATTAGCACAACACAAATACTACTCTTTGTAAAATGTAAAGAGAAGAGGTGACTGAAGTACACACTTTGTACTACTGTTTTGGGGGAATGAAAAGACTAAAAAATGAGAGAACGCAAACTTTTTTGTTCAGAAAAGACAAAACTTGGTTCAGATCTGAACGGCTTTTTCACTGCACCCCATTGCTATTCCTAAGAACTCCCCGGACTTACTTGAGCATCATGACAAAGCCATATTATCAGCACAAAAATCTAAGAGTTGTGTTGCCAATTGGAACAGACACAACATTATGAACCAAACAAATGAAAGGCCCACATATCCTTTTTACAGCTTTTCTTCATGAACGCCATGTCTATCCAAGATCTACACAAACCATGCACCATGAAGTTATAACTTCAGATTTCTGCAGTTCTCATAATTCCTGCTAATATCCTGATAACCCAACCAGACTCTAACTAAAAGTCTGTCTCAAAATGCAATGCAATGAAGGCTTTAGTGGCACAACAGGGAAAAATGAGAGTGTCTTAAAACACTTCTCCTCTTAGTCATGCTCTGGCTTTTGACACCCATTCCACTAAACAGCTACATATTTAGACGCCATTTGTCTTCTCTAATATATGAAACACAACAGTTCCTTTAAAAGAGCTTTAATGCACAAAAATTTATACAAGTTGTTACATATATACTTTCTCTCTGTATTTGGTGTACCACATTATTTCCATCAGTTCTCAAACTGCTCTAGAAAGTTCAAATTTATGGTTTTGGGTGGTACAGTAGTACTTTTTTCCTCCAGTGTATTAAAATCATTGGTCTTTATACAAATCAAGTTATTCTGGTACATGAATGATGCAACCTTTCATTTCTAACATGAAAAGATTGCTTATTCTACTGCTAACTCATAATGAGTTCAAAAGGGTTTAATTTAGCTGTCTTGCCTTTTCTAGTAGTTGAAAATACTACTCCTATCTTAGAAAATAATTCTAGTATACAGACTTGTATGTCTGGATTTCCAGAGAATTGAATTACTGGTCAAGGATTAAATATCTTTACACATAACAGGCATTCTCCATATGACATGTATTTAAAAGCATAAAAAGTAACTCAGATATTTAAGTGATGATGAAATTCTAGTTTTCTAATTTTCTCAGTTCTTGAAAAAATAACATAGTAATCTTAAATCTGTATCCCTTTGCTATAGACCACTGGATAGCTGCTTCTCATAATGGGAATAGATGCTCCTTCTGCTACAAGTGTGGTATCAACCAATCCTGTTGTCAGCCACATTATCAAATTAGCATTCTTGATCTGCTTAACCAGTCCATCTATTCACTGACAGCAAAGTTTCACCCAGAAGGGAAGCAGGTATGACCAACATGCTTACAAGTAAATTCAATCTGAGTTCTGCTAGAAACATAGTAAGTTTATTTACAGTATTTGTTGTAGTCCTCTCTGGATACCTAACATAACTCGACTATTAAGAGTATTACAGAAGATTCCAAAATAAGTCATGTGTGTACTTAGAGACATTACTAAACCCAGAAACGTGTCAGACAGCAGGCACACACAGCCTGCTGACAGACAAACTCTAGCAAATCTTGCCCCCCAGAAGTTTAAAAAGTTACCACCTCCAGCAGCCCATTCCATTCCTCAGCTAAAGCTTCCTGCCCCTCTCTCTCCCTTCCTGGAAATCAACGGGAAGGAATGTGTATTGGCACACTCCTCAGTTCAAAATCTGGCAATTTAAATTATTAATAAGTTAGAACTGTTGGACTTTACACTGAAAAAACCACTCACACCCACTCCCTACAACCCATTCTGCGACAGGGCAAAGGACCCCCTGGAAAAAGTTGTAGCAAACTATGATGGGAGAGTAATGTCAAAATGCACATACTCACTGCCTCTTCATAAGGATACTTAGGCATAATTTTTGATGGCGTTATGTACTGATACCGCTGTATCAGTGACACTTGGGAAGAGTCTTCTCATTTTGCACCTCTTTCCCTTTGTATAGTTCCTTTCTGGGGTCCAAGCAATTTCTTTCTTTGCCAACCATGTCTACAGAACACAGACTCCCTCTCTGGCAACTAACTAAACCTCTTCCTTAGGATTTTGGTATTTCAACTAGCATGACAAACTAACTTTGCTATTTCTCTAACAGGCAGTGCAACCACCTTATTATTCTAAATTCATGTAACTGAACCTGGTATTTTTGCAGTTTTATAGCTAATCTTTTCCTTAATGAACTGCAAAAATGTCACTGGTTCTTATTAAGTAGATGTCTCTAAATAAAAACAATACTTGAACTGTGAATCTTTTGTCATCAATTTTAATTTCTTTCAAATTTGTTTATTTTATTCTACATTATAGGTTGTCTTTAAATTTTTCTTTAACTAATTTTTTTTCCTCAAAAATAATTTTTGTTTATAAAAACAGTGAAATCATCTGTTTACTTTTATTCCCCCTTTCTTCAAATTTTGTCAGGTTTTCTTCTTGACTAAGTAAAAGTGGTTTAATTTTCCCTCTTTCTGTGTAAAGCGTATTTTGGTGCCTAAGATTGTTGCTAATAAAAGGAAATTACACAGTCAATAGTAGGGATGAGAGTTAAAAGCTTATTCTGCAAACTTATGTCACTATATGCTGACTCCCATGGCTAGTGTTCATAACAGAAAGGTTCTTTCCATCCACTAAAATTGGTACCAGCTAAATGATATCACCATGACAGAGCTAGTAAAACATCTTTTTCTTCAAGCTGAGGCATGACAAGTCTCTTTTACAAGAGACATAAAAATACCTTGTGATGAAGACTTGCAACTGGCTGAGTGAATGCAGTAAAACCCGGGTGAAGTGGATCAGTAGCACACAGGCTTCTTGCCCAGAATGCAAAGCACAATGAAGTGAGAAAGGTTAAACTGAATCAGTAATGTATGAATGACTTTACCTAACATGGCTTCATATGCCATGGAATAGGCAAACCTCACAGGAGCCAAAAACTATCTGTGTTAGGCTCCAAAATTCTTGACTTTGGAGCCAAGAATATTTGGTTCTTTCTGTGATGCAGCTTTAATTTTGTCATATATTATGCCACTAAATGAGACAATGTTGTAAAATATCAACTTCATTCTGAAATCAGAAATTAAAAATTCCCCGAGATTTTCTTGCTACAGGACTCACAATAATACTACAAAGGCAAATGAAAATTTCTTCTTGCTTATCTTCTTACTCTGCACACTGTGTAGATCCAAACATAAAAAAATGGAGGTGAGAAGAACATTCGAATCAAAACCCCTCTAATGTGGTCCAAAAATCCTCATCTCTGAGTCACAGCCTTTCCACACCAGCTGTAAAAACAAGCCATCTAGAAGAGGTGTGAACTGAAAGGGGGCTGTTGCAAGATACAGCTGATTGTGGCCACATTTATTTTAATCTTCATCTTCCTACCCAGAGCTGCCTAAGAGGCTGTGTGTTTCTACTGCCTCTTAAAGAATTAGCATTTCAACAATTAATAACAGAAAAATTCAAGAAAGTACTTAGACATTTATGGTTAAAAAATCAGGAAATATATACATGCCCCTAGACCAAAAAAAAAGGAATCTATACAGTCCTCATCTAACTATCTAGGTGACAAAGATGCCACAAGCACCTAAACTTTCACCTGTAAAATTTGTCAGAAACTTAGGCCCCAAGAAGGCCAAAGGTGCTGGGCTGAAGTTAACACCTCCCTTTCACTTGAAATTCACAAATCATACACCCCAAACTGTCAGCCACCCCAAAGCTTCCATCTGTGTGTACCATGTTAGAACCAATGTGACTTCAGTGGGAAAACAAAGAATTCATGGCAATCACTGTTGATGGCCAGTGTCAACACTTGCTATTTTGTTTACAGATGATGAAAGGAATCACTCCGTAACTTGAACATCAGCGTAGAAACATGTCAACCAAAGAAAGCAAGCTACTCTTTCTCAAAAGACTACTAATCATCAGCTGCTGACAACGATCAATCCTGTTGAAGTGCCGGCACTATAAAAAAAGAACACATGTTTAATAGATCAAAGAGTGCATAAAAACTCAATTTCAAAGTCAGATAATTTTAGGGTAAGGACAGGAGAAGGAGGGCAAATTCTACATTTCAGACATGCTGCCAATCCTATCTCTGCATTTTGTTCAATGAGTTTGTAATGAAAAATATGACATTTCTTGAAGTAATAGCCAGCCTGAACGCTGCCACGCCTTGTGCTCTGCTGGTCTGGGCTTAAGGACGCTGCTTGGGTGTAATAAATCCCATTCCATTGCATCTTGGAAAAGATCTCCCAAACTTTTCTGCCTCCCCAGGATCCTATAAATTTGTTTCCATAATTATCGTATTTGTTCAACTCACAGTAACACAATTTACTTAGCTGACGGTGATTTTTGACATTAATACTATATCACCATTTTTCATAAAATACTAGATTTTATATCTTTCAAAGAACAATCTAGAACTTACGAGCAAACAGCTATTGTGAATAATTATCTCCCCTTCTTCTTTCACAACTGCCTTGTTTCAAAATGTTTTTCCTATTTTGCTTTTGTAAGATTTCAGTAATTAAAAAGCTATAGGTTTCTTTATTCTGAAACAGTAATAGATCAATCCTTGAATAAACTGTACCATCTGTCTTCCCCCGCATACTGTGTTTTTAAGTGACATTTAAGGTTTCTACTAAAATAAATCCAAACCTCTGCAGGCAATAGCCATATTTATTCATTGCTTTAAAAACATATGAATTTGGCTAAGCGTTTTGATTTTGGTCTTTAGCAGATACCTACTACTGCTTTGGAAATTTCACTACTTTATTCCTATAAGTTCTGCCCAAGACCCATTTTTTTTTACTAAACAGTTGTTTAATATGAAAAACTCTAAACAGCAACTATAGGAACTGAAAGCAAGGACAAAGGCCATTAAGCCTTTTGTTTGTAGATACGAGACAAAAATAGAGTTCACATTTGAACTATCTTTTTGAAAGCAGCAGACATTTTATAACTTCTGAAATTATTAGGTTTACCAGTTTGCTGTGAAAGCTTCCTTAATGCTTCTAAGTCTTCAAATATTTTGGGGAAAAGAACTTTTCAGTAAGAGTAATCCAAGGTTTTGGTAACAACCAGTTCCAGACCATAAATCATCACAATAATTAATATTTTGAATAGCATAAAATAATTAGAAGCTAACAAAAACCTTTACACAAGAAACTGTCTGTGCTGCTGAAACTCATTAAATATCAAAAAGGTCAAGAATTACAAAATGCAAACCGGAAAAGAGCCTACCCTCTTCGGGCCTGAGACTGATTTCAATGTGGCAAACACACAAGACACACAAAAACCAAATGCATAGTGGAACACAGGGTCCCCAAAGCAAGGAATGTCTCCATAGGTACCTTCACATCCTACAGGGTAAACAGACAAGTGCTACAGGTACTCAGTGTGTGTGGAAACAAAAAGCCTCCCGTATCATTTTTTCCTTTTCCTGCAAAGATTTTTCTTCCCTGAATTATAGGCCTGACTCTTGGCTACAGGGACGAAAAGAAACAGCACCATCATTACAGAACATAGGTATTTCAGAACGGCCTGGCAGCCCCCATCTCGTTCTCTCTGTCCCTTCAGTCACCATGAGGCATTCCACCCTTTTAGACTCCTGTTCCTACTCCCAGTACTTGCCGCACTGCAACCTTAGGGCTGGGAGAGAAAATTAATATAACTGAATCACTGCTGACACCTGTTGGCAGCTCCAAGAAATCCGCGTTAATCGGGCCTGGTATAGTTCATACAGAGAAATATAGGGGGTGAGTACACCGGGAAAATCGACTCCAAACTATTGTAAAAGCTCTCACTCCCCTTGGTTTTCACATTCATACGGTTGCAGGTCTGGGAAGCAGGAATGGGCACCAGATAGGGACGCCGGGAGGAGTTAGGAAGCATCTCACTACATAAAATGGTCTTTGCTGGTACCAATTTGAATTGAAATTTCAACCAATTTGGCGGAGTATAAGGTGAAAGGCTGCCTCATCCTGCAAACGGTGTGGGATCACCACGCCATTTGGCAAAGAAAAGGATTCCAGAAACAAGCCCAGCTACTGAAGGAGGTTTCTAGGCAAGAAGATCGGCACACCGACCAAGTATGTAACAAAGTGGAAATGAATGGGAACATAGTATAGGAAACAAGGCAGGGAATGGCAAATCACAGTAGCAGTGAAAACAAGATATAGACCCCAAGCGAAAACACAAGCCTTCGCCTAAAACTTATGTACATTTTACTATACAAACGCGAAAGCCCAGCACAGCGACAAACACGGACTCCCCGACCAGAAGCAGCGCCCTGAGGCACAGCGTGCGGCAGGCAGGCAGGCAGGCAGGCAGGCAGGCAGGCAGGCAGGCAGGCAGGCAGGCAGGCAGGCAGGCAGGCAGGCAGGCACACACTCCGCGGTGCCAGCCCCGCCCGCTCCGCCGCCATGTCGCGCCCCTGGCCTGCCTGGGGCGGGACGGGGCGTGGCCTCCCCAGAGCCCGCCCC
>VZTJ01005051.1:1387637-1422402 GCA_013397795.1 Orthonyx spaldingii
GGCAGTTTTGGAGAGGCAGGGACCTACAGGAACATGCGGTTTATCTTGTGAGCATTTATCCCCCCGCGGTACCTTTTAATTAGTAGTTCTCTTGGCTTTCTCCGTTGATAACCTAGCATCCTTTCTTTTCTGTGACAGCAGAGTGTTTGGGATGGCTTCTCCTCTGTGAAATACGCCAGGTGTAGGACACATAATACCACATCAAAACGTGTTGCCTGCAGGTCAAATGTACTGATGCAGACTTGTGCTGGGAGACCTTTTTTTACCCAATTTTGGTGTTGGTTTGGGGTGGTTTTTTTCCTCTGAAAGGAAACTTAGTCACGGAAAACTTCCATTATGTTCTGTGGAGGGCAGTAGTTTCACAAGCATTTGAGCAGCTGTTACAGCCACCAAAGAGTGAAGGTCTTCGCTCCCTTTTTTGCCACGTGGTTCTTTACCAGAGCTCCACAGGGGAACCTAGCTCATAGGACACTTGAGCTGCTTTAACTCAACTCATATTTTTTTGTTTGGTTGGTTTTGGCCCAGATTAGTGAGCTAAAGCAGCCCATCCCTGGAAGTGTTTAGTGCCACGTTGGATGGAGCTCTGTACAACTTGATCTAGTGAAAGGTGTCCCTGTCCTTGCCAGGGAGGTTGGAACTCGATGATCTTTAAGGTCCCTTCCAACCCAGGCCATTCTGTGTTTTGGTGATGATTCTGTGGAGCTTTGGAACCACCCCAAAGTAAGTGGCATCAGTGTATGCTTAATAGCAGGACTTGAAAGGAGAGATGAATGCAAATAAAGGGACTGCCATCACCTTTCAGACCGGTTTAATACTACAGGAGAAGAACCCTCATATTAATGCTACATTGCAACAGTATAAAATTGGCATAAAAGCATGTTTTTGAGTGTTATGGTGAGCTCAGCATATATGAGGCAGCATACTAATGCATAATTTGGGTGAAATGTGTACGGCCAGTCCCTTCTGTGATGCACAGATCTGGTATTACTGGGAGATGTTACACCTAAGCTGCTTCTCTTCAATGTCTGAGAGGTTCTGGAGACCCCAAGCTTAAGGCTGCTACTTCACCAGACTGACAGTGGTTTAGAGGTGAAGTCAAGTGCTTGATAAGGTTTACTACTTAAAAAGATGTTGCTTTTTTGCGAAGGGATGGGAATTCATCCTAAGGCTTAAACTGGGAAGATTTGGTGGTGTTTTCCTTAACTACTATCTCCAAAAGTGTTTTCTTCACGCGTAAACATTTTTGTTCTTTAAGATTACTAAAATTGGTTTTAATGAAATGATGTTTTAATGGACTAGTTTCCCATGTGGAATAAATATAACTATGATGTTCATAATTTATAAAAATTTTGTTCCCTGAGGAGTTAAGGTTCATAGCTGATTGCCAAGCTTATGGTATTCATCTTTGTAGATGGTAAGTTTGGTAAATTGATAAGCTTTATGAATACATACGGAAATATCTGCTGTGTGTCCATTATTCCCCAGCTGCTCTTTTTATTGTGGTTTAGTGTGGCAATGTGAGGTACTGTTCCAAATGTAGGTTTATAATCAAGCCTTCCAAAATTATACAATTTTCCATCATGTAGAGGAAAATAACTGTTTTCTTCATGCTGTTACATAAATACAGTACAGGAGTAAATCTTGAGACTTCTGTGAACTATGCACATAAACTCACTTTTATTGGAATGGTTGGAGTGTCTTGTACAAGACTGAGCACAAGAGGTACTTTTTCTTTTCAAGTACAGTTGAGAAATAATATTGAAAATGGTTGCCAGCAGACTGCTGTGCTGATGGTGTTCATATTTGGGGATGCTAAAACATATTTTACTAAAATGAAATGTAGTCCAGCTTAGATACAGTTTTTTGTTAACAGGAAGAAGTCAATAGGCTATTTGTATGCCTTAGACCACTACCTTGCCTTAGACCAGGCAAGGCCTGACATTCAGATCTAGGATACCATAATTTCTGGAAGGCAGGTGTTAGTTTGTAATGTTGATTATATTTTAGCCAAAAGTATTTAAAATAAAATACAGAAAATGCATGAGGGAAATATGTAATAAGAATCATAATTTGTGTAGTGTGTAAGAGACAAATAATGAGAAAGGATAATCTTGTGTTGTGTTGTGTTTTGTCTTAGAAAAAATGTAGAAGATTTCACTGGACCTAGAGAAAGAAGTGATCTGGGATTCGTCACATTTGACATTACTGCAGATATCCTTAACGGAAAAAATGGTTTGCAAACTTTGAAATAAGAACACGTTAATGTCTGGTTTTGTTACTTTATAATCTTCAAATATTCAGGGCTTGGGGAAAACAAGCATTTTGTCTGAAAAATTTAAAGCAGCTAAAAATAGTATTTTGCATAGCTGTGGCAGTGAAATAGAACTTAAACCAGCTGTTTGGTCTCTAGGAGGTGCCTGTTTCTGAAATCAGGCTCTATGGTGAAGTACACTGTATCTCATAATAGGGAGTGCAGTTTTACATCTAGACATTATTACTTTTTAAGTGAAATTTTTTGTTTTGAGGAGTGAATTAATGGTAGGGTTTATATAGCATATTGTTTTGAATGTCATACCTAATCTAGGAACTGCACCTTTCAAGCTCGTTTTTTTGTGAGGCTTTCACAGTTCTGAGTGTATAACAGTTGCATAGAAGTACCTATGTTCTAAAAATAAAACAACATTCTAATCCTTTACTTGCTGAGATGTGAAATACTCTAATCTTTAGTATTGAGTAGTATGGAATTCATTGGCAGGCTTATGATTTACTAAAAAATTTATAACGTTATTTTTTGGCCTCTTTCTCCATTGCTGTTGCAGTTTTGCAGTTTTTCTTTTGTATTTCTTTGCTTCCCTGTTAGTCTGGATTTAAGCTGTTGACAGAGTCTTTCTGCAGAAGTCCGTACCAAGTAATAGGCGGCATGTTCAGGTGATTACATTAAACCATGTTTTGCAGCTGGTCTGAGAATCCTGGGATTTTTTGCTGTCTGCTGGCTTTTGTTACTGTTAGGCAAGGCGCTGATTACCTCTGTGTAATTTTGGTCTCCCTGTTTTGAAGAACACTATGTTGTGTGAGCAGACCACACAAAATACAGCTCTTGCTACAAATGCTGGATAAACAGGCTCATCAGATTTTTGCAGGTCTGTCTGCACAGGAATAAGACGATTTTTTTTTATCAGCTGGAAGCAGGAGAGGTAATCTCTGAAGTCTGAGTTTTACCTCTGAAATGCTTATAAAATGCATATTAAAATTGAAGACAGAAATTCTAAAGTAGCTGCATAGACTTATACACATTGGATACACAGGGAAGCAGAGCAAGGCAGGAGAGGCCCTCTAAAAGAAATGTGGGCATAAAGATTTCATATTTTAATGAGTCTTCAGAAACAAGTTGTTAGTCTTGGGAGAAGTTAAACAAAATGGCAGTTGGAAAGAGGAACTAGGCGAAGGAAAGGAGATGATACAATTTCTGCAAACTCCTTTAAGCTTATTTATTTCATTGCTAACTTTTACAAGGGATAAGAAATCCTACCAAGGAGAGCTTCAGAATCTGGTCTGATATTTTGAGCCAGCTGACAAAACATGTTCAAGTAAAATATCTCTACCTGTTCTTGCAGTGACAGCAGTTAAATATTTAATTCTTTCCTTTCTTGCCCTTTGAATTAGTATCTTAAAAACATGCTTGTCTTGGGATGAGTGGAAGAAGATAAAACAGGTTTTGAGGCTGGTTAGGGAATCTGTTTATTCTTTGAGATAATGGCAAGTAGAATACAAAAGAGGATTAGGAAATAAAAGATTACAGCTGATCTTTATTGTGAATTAAAAAGTTCTTTCCTTATCAGTCACACGTTATTGTTAAATAAACAGACAACTAGAATCCCAGCATTATTGTACTGCTTCAAATTGGCAATCAGTTCTTTACTGTTGATCAAAAATCTGAGCAGAGTTTTGTTTGAGGCTAATGAGCTTTCTTTGTTGCCAGTAGGGAATTGAATTTGCTAATTTCTGATGTCCTTTCCAATATGAAATACTTCCCTTATTTAACTTCTCTAACATGAGTATTAAAGGCTCTTTGAATTCCCTACGCTCTACCAGTTTTGTATTTGTATATTGTTTAGTGTTACTGTATTTTGATCCACAATTGGATACGAGGGTTCTCTGATAGTATAAAAAATTGCCTTGAGGATATTTATGGAAGAATTCTGTTGTGCCTTTTATGTTTCAGGTTTTATAATAGGTTGTCTAGCAGAGGATTCTGGTTACTAGCTTGCAGTGTCAAATATAGAACTCTTAAATCATTGGAGGAGAAATAGCTGCTAGTTTTCATAAATTGTGAAAAGAAAAGCCTACCTAAAAATGTGTCACTTTAATATGATTAAAATACATGTTCAAACTGCTGGAAGTCCTCTGATTTATGAATAAGATGAGGTATGTTGAAAGGTAAGAACTCACTGTAATAATTATAGTCTACTTAGATCTAGTAAAAATAAAACAAGGTTATGTAAGTACAATATGGTATTTTTCTTAACTTCAATACATCTGCAGAGTATATTTGACTGGAATGTTAAACAATTGTTTCTATATTTGTCTGCAGAATATTCAACGAAAAACAATGTAAGTATTAAAAAGAAGTTTGAACTAATTACCCATTTTAGTACTGCAGCTATTTTTGAACATTCTCTAGTTCTGCTGAGAAGAGTTAAGGCCACCAGCATTTCCTACTAGCCTGGGCTGTTTTTGCTGGCCTTCGTGATTATTTTCTTGACAGTTTAACTGCAGGCTGGAAAGTTCACCTTCATGAAACCTAACTGATATATGCCCGGTAGAAAGGGAGAAAAATAACACATGCCTTGTGTTGCAGTATACTTGCAATAGCACGCAGTCTATGTTGGAGTATACTTGTAAATAAGTAAAATGGACAGAAAAATTGAAAAAAAACCTCTCTTCTAACTTTCTGCAGTTGACTGCTGTTAGAAACAAGAGAGAGTGACTTCTGGGCTGGCCTGGTGTGATGTGACTTTTGTTCATGGATCACAAAAGTGGTTGTCCCTACCACTTACTGTAGCCTCTTAATTCATTTACATTACCTTGTCATACTTCTCAAAATAATTGGCCTTGCTCCTTTAAATTGATTGCTACTGATACTTCCCTTTGGATAGCTGAACACCCTTTTTACTGATCTGATAGAAGCTATGTGGAACAGCCTTTAAAAAATTGCTTTAATGAAACACTGTGCTGCTATGGTACCACTGAATTCTAGTTAAAGCTGCTATGGTCACATTGCAAGGATATAGTGAAAGCTTGGGGGGTTTTCTTAACTTGCTGTTCAAAACTACCCTTTTTTTTTCCCTTGGTTTTTTTGAAGTACCTTAGTTATATTAAGATGGTGGATATTGTGTTTGTACTAAAATAGTTTTTAGGGTTTCTGAAATTGTATTGTGTTCTTTTATATTTTAGATTTTTTTCCACAAATATTGAAAAGTATTTTTCTAAATTGTTCTATAAAGTACTAGACAAGACTGTTTAGCATTTACTTAAAAGAACAGTATAAAGTTTAGGTAACATAAGAACTTAGGGTCTCACTTTTTCAATTGTTCATAAATTTTTGGGGGTTATACTTGCAATTCAAGTAGAGATTTCCATTGAAGCTGGAAAAATGTTAAATACATAAGCAGAGTCATGATAACTCAAGTCCTTTATTTGAAACAAAGTCTAAATAGTGCTTTAAAAGTGACTTACTATTGCAATTCAAGGAAACCCTATTATGCTTTGTAATTCTTCTAAAGCACATGACTTTTTTTAAATGGCTTTCTTGTGTTTTAAGATGTTCTTTGTTGTTTCCATTTATTCCATGCCACACTTCACTATGTAGTAGTACTACATTACCCCACTGTGAAGCATTATTTTGTTAAATTAGTTATGGATTGCAAGCATGTAGTTCAGGAGTTTTAGTTGAATAGTGCAATGAAAGTCCATAGTCTGAGTAATCTGGTAAGGTACCTTACTGACTTAATTACAATTGTGTCTTTAGGCCCTAAATCAGGTGGTCCTTTGGGACAAGATCATGTTGAGAGGAGATAACCCAAGGCTGTCCTTAAAAGACATGAAGTCAAAGTACTTTTTCTTTGATGATGGAAATGGTCTCAAGTAAGTAAATATTTTTTTTATTACTGTTATTCATGGTGTCTTGATTTACTTGCATACTTTGCATTTGTGTGTTCATTGCTGTGGTAAGGTATCCATATTCTATCTGATACTCTGTTGCGTCTTTGTAGTTTGATTGTTAGAAGATTGCCTTGGGATACAAGATATCCTATGTATTCTGTAGACTAGAAGATGCACTGCTATTTTGAGTGACAGGCTTCTGGGTTTCTGCTTTCAGTCTGTGTAGAATTGTTTCTGTGATGCACTCAGCTCCAGAGGAGTTGAGTAAAAAAACAGAGGCAGTAACTACATAAAATTAAAAAGCTTATTGTTTCTGGACCAGGAAAGCAATCTGTATCCTAATGTATTTAATATAAGTAACTGTTAATTAAATTGGTTAACTTGAGTATTTGTGCTGATAATCTTTGTTGCTTTTGCAGGGGAAACAGGAATATCACCTTGACTCTCTCCTGGAATGTTGTACCAAATGCTGGCATTCTACCTCTTGTAACAGGATCAGGACATGTGTCTGTACCTTTCCCAGATACCTATGAAACAACAAAAAGTTATTAAATTATAGACCTGAATCATAAGCAAAATATTTTTATACTTGTATATTGTGGATACATTTTATTGCAGTTTCTTCTTGCATCCCATGCAACTTTTCACTGAAAGGAACTTAATTTCCTCAGGCTAGTAGCATAGGAAAAGGAAATGAAAGTTCAGGGGATTTTTTTAAAATAAAACATTGAAGCTGAAACTTAAGCGAAAGGTAAATTTCAGGGTAATGGTTTTGAGGGGGAAAAACTGAGGATTTTTTTTTTCCCTGGCCATCTAAGTATAGATCTTCTTTTCTTTTAAATAAATATTTTTAAACCAGAAGATAGTCTTCCTGTGTTTGGGCTTTTTACATACTGTGATAGTTATTTAATATGTGTAGAACTCAAATACACCTTCTGGAGTTGGTTTCTGGGAGTGCCAGAAGGAAATGGCTGTTCCACTTCAGGGCATTTTTTTAAATCCATGTGCAGTATGTTACAGTAGGGTAAGCTTGGTCCTTTCTAGGACTGCCAGCAGCTACTTGGAAAACTGATATTTCATTATCTGTCAGTCAGCCTTGGATCTCATTTTGAGTGCCACTGATGTAGCCCACATCCAGTTCTGTATTATAAATCATTTTAATAACTGCTTACAATGCAGCAAACTGGAAGAATAAAAAGAAATATATTCAATATGAGTCTTAAGACTTTAAGCATAAGACATAAGACTAAGTCAGTAAGCAAAGTAAAAGCTTTAGGTAAAGAAAGGCTTTCTAAAAAGGAATCTCTAGGTTTTTATTGGGATCTGCTCATCAGGAAGAATGAACGTGGTTGTTTCAGAAGGGGCTGAGACATCTAATATTAGAGGGGACCTTCCATAGCAAGGAATGGGGTAGATGTTGTCCTAAAAAGTCTGGGTAAACCTTTCCAAAATAGAGGATTTCCCTGTGGTAATTGAGTAATTGAGGCAGATTTACCAACTTGAGTGCCAGTGAGTCTACCTGCAAGTCTTGCTGGGTTGCATCAGCCAGGAAAGGTCGGTAGCAGTGTGTAGCACTTTCAGTCAGCACCTCTGCCAAAAAGTGGCCTCTCTGTGGCTGCACAGCCCCCTGTGTGTGCTCCTTCCCTCAGCTACAGCTGCGAATGCTGGTCAGAGTTGGGAAGATGGAAGGAGCAGGGTATCAGGATTGCCTTTTGGCAATAACAAAGGTTTATAGTCGTCAACCTGTGCCTTTAGGTCATCATATATCCAGGAGAAGGAGCACGCACCGCTATAGCCTTCCTGGCACAGTCCCTAATGTACACCTGTGTCTTCCAACAAAGCACGACAAAGTGATTTATTGCCAGACAGGGAATGTTCTGAATGTGCTGGGGACTTGGAAAAAGAGGAAACTAAAACTCGGGTTTTTAATACTGTAAATCAGAAAAAAAAGTATTAGGAAAAATGATGAGAACTGCAGTGAGATAAACCTTGCAAAAGAAGAGATCCAAAAAGATTGGAGCAGAGTGTCCCTCTTTGTTTTGAGTTCACCTAAGAGCTGATGGATTTTGAGGGAACTAACTTGCTCTTAAAAAAGGGATCTTTAATATTTGTGAATTATCCCTACGTGACTATTTAGTACATTCTTCATGTTGGTGTATTAATCAAAAAGGTCTTGGGAAAAAAAATCCCAAAAAGTGCATTGTCTTTACAAACAAAATCTTGTTTAAGTGTGAAAACTAAAAAATTTTTTTCACATGAGTATTTTAGGACAATTTTTCATTTGTATCCAGCATATTTGCATGAATTTCAGTTCTTTGAACTTGTGATCTTTTCCACAGACTAGCATAGTCAGCACACTGAAACATATACTATTTTTGCTGTGCTTTGGTATCAAATGTATATATGGCTCTGAAAACTGTTACAGAGAACTTAAAACTGTCGTACAGAAGGAAAACAAAATATTTTTAGAGATAATTGGGCAAATAATTGTGAATTTGTTTTGCTAATTGCCAAATAAGTAGTTGGTTTATTCATAAATTATATTCTTGAATTGTTTACTGAAGCATTTCTTGTGGCTTGGCATTCAACCACTTCCCTGCATTCCTTTGGCAGTACTCTTCCAATAAATATAATGGCTGCCTATTAAAGAGAAGCTTTAACCACAAAGACAAGGATCCACTGTCAAAAAACATCAGGGAGAAAGCTACTTTCTTTCCTCCAAAATGGTATATTCCTCCCAGCAGACAGTAGCAGAATTTCAAGACACTGAAACTGTAGCTTTCAAATGTGATGTTTCATGCTTTACTAGCCTTTCCTTGTGATGAGAAATTATGTTTGAGGTAAGCGTTTTAGAGGGATGAAGAAGAAACCATCAAGTTCTCAGAGACAAGAACTTGTTTTTATCCTGAGGAAAAGGCCAGCATAGATGAGCACTTGATGCTGTAATAGCTTGGGTTTTGCTCCTGAGCCACTGAGACAGACTGTTGGTTCAGGGTTTCAGGAGGCAAATTCCTCAATTGATCTCTATAAAAAAGTAAAAAGCCTTTCAAAAAGTAAAATGGCTACTGTATTTTGTTGTGACAGTTCTCAAACCATTTATAAAAAGAATGTGCTTTTATAGAAACTAATGGCATTTACTTCCTCTTGTCTCACATCTCTCATGAAAAGAAGTATTACTGGCAGCTGATTGTTCTCTTAAGCTGTGTTGCTTACTGAATATTGCTGGTTTATGTAGTGATGTGTACAAACAAGGTATTCCCTGGCAAGTGATTTGCTTAATGGGAAGAGGCTGAACTGAAAACACTTCAGGTACATTTCAGATAGTAATTTTTTAATGAGGTTCTGGAGACAGAAGTTGTTGTGTAAGGATTGAAAAATGGAAATTTTTTAAGTAACCCGGGTTTCCATTTGCCATCAAAAGCATGTAGTGCTACACTGACAGGCCTAGGCAGGAAGGGCAAAATAGCTTTGAAAAGTCTGTATTTAGAACTCTACTCCCCTGAGCATGCAGTCTTATTTATGAGTTGGCACTACAGGTATTGAAAATAGAAAGACCTTGAGAAAATAAATTACTTCTATTAGTTGTTTTTTCTTTTAATATGTTTCTTCTGAACAATGAAATTAAAACTAGCTAATATATTGCGTACTAGCAAGATTTAAATAGAGTTCCTGCATTGTTTTTGGATTCCAGCTGTTGAAAATGTTCTTCTGAAAATTGCTTCGTTTTTAAACTGTTCATTCAAACAAACAAGCCAACAGGCATATATTGTTTACTCTGAAAAGTCCCATTCTACGCATATTGGTAAATGCTCATATTGCAGTAGTAATATCAGGCATATTTTTATTTAAAAAATCCAAAACTTAGCTTGAACAAGCCTTATGGTTACTGGATCTTCTTCTGATGCCCTCCACAACTGCACTCAGACAATTTCTTCAAATTGACACCTTATTGAAGATCATGGATTGAAGATGAGGCACAGGTGAAAGCAAGTGAGTATTCACTAATAAGAATGGTCATAGAATAGTTTGGTTGGAAAGAACCTTTAAAGGTGCTCCAGTCCAAGCCCTCTGCAATGAGCAGGTACACCTCCAGCCACATCTGCTCAGAGCCCCATCCAGCCTGACCCTGAATGTTCCCAGGAGTGGGGCATCTAGTACCTCTGGGCAATGTGTTCAGTGTTTCACCACCCTCATTGTAAAGTCTTACTTATATCCAGTATAAATCCACCCTTCTTCAGTTTAAAACCATTATCCCTTGTCCTATCTCAACAAACCCTGCTAAAATGGTAATGCCCATCTTTTTTGAGAGCCCCTTCATGTGCTGGAAGGCCTCAATTAAGTTTCCCTGAAACCTTCTCCAGGCTGAGCAGCCCAGTTCTCTCAGCCATCCCTCTGATCATCTGCGTGGCCAGAATTTTCCTCTCCATATTTCTCCACCCTTTCCTCTTCCCTTTCTCCCCTCTCTCCTTTTCACTGCCCCTCCCCCTGTTTACTCCAAACTTCAACACAACTGCTTTTTCCAAACATTAATGGTCTAATAATGAAATTCTAAACCTTCTGTGAATAAACTATTTAGAAAATAAAGCGGAAATAAAACAACTCAGGGTTAATCACGGGCAACAAAGTCACCTGAAACTTTCCTCTGCTTCCCGGTTGTAGTCCCTTGTGCTCCTTAGTAGTGCTCATGTAAATTCTGAAGAAATAGCTGGCACTCTTAAAATTATAAAACTGACAGAAAGGGATTATAGAGAACATGTATTTCCAGTGGTAGAGAACCACAACACTGAGCAAGCATTTCTGTAATTTGAAGACATGTTTGTATTATACCACTAACTTTGTTAACAGCAGTCATCATGTGTTTTGCAGTTGTAATGTGATGGTTTCCAAGTGCTTTACAAGAAAAATACACATTTAGTTCCAGAAAGATCCTGACATTCTTAAGCCATACTGGAAGTGCTTTTTGCAAGCAAGAATCTTCAAAATACTACCCTGGGATAACTAGAATTGCCTGTGTGGCATGTGATAAACCCACCACAGTTTCCACCAGCTGGCTGCACAGGTGCTTGGTAGCCAGAAGGGATAATTGAGACCTCTTAACTGGGGAGTCCTTTGGTAGAACCAGATTTTGGATGCCACGTGTGGAGTTTTGCTTCTGTGTTGCAACATGCACAACAGGTACAGTGCTATTCATTCAGTCTGCCTCCTTGCTCAGTGTTTCTTCATGCTTTATCAGGGTTTGTTTTTGTTTTCCAAGAGAATGCTATGATCCTGTATGCTCATGGTGAAGGGAATTTGTTGGATTTGATACACAGATGAGGTTTGTCATGGATTTGCCCAGGAAGGGTCAGTCTTGCAAGTGACTTATGGTGCAGGAAGCAGTACACTTTACTTCCTGAGAAACAGAGCCAGTAACTAGCTAGTTTTGAGTATTGATAAGTATATAATCCAATTAAAAGTTCTTCCACCTCCAGGAAAAAAACCATATTTAAGAGAGAGGTACTTGAGAAAAAAGCCTTTTCTTGTTCTGTTGCTGCCAGAGAAGCAAGTCCTGTGCTTCTCTCTCTGGTAAGACTGGGTCCTTGCCCTCTCCCCCCCTCCTCCCCTTCAGAGGGGGGAGGGGGGAGTTGGAAGGAGTTTGCAGCAGCAGTGCAGCTGAACGTGGGGGAGGACCCGGCCTGAGCTCTCCGGCTCCGATGCAGTTCAGCAAATAAACAGGGGCCAGGCTGGCTCCATCCGACTTGGGCCAGGCCCTGCTCTATCACCTTAGGCCAAACTGGCGGCCTCCCACCTCCCCATGCCCTGGGCTGGGCCAGCTTTGCGGAGCAAAGTTAATGAGACTCTTGACTGCTTTTGCAGCCCAGCTCAGACACTTTAAACAACCCAGCAAAGATCATGGGACTGTCGCAGAGGCCCGAGAAAAAAAATTAACCCTTTCATTACTTAGATGGCACTTGCAGACACCCATTCCCCCCCTGCACAGAGAAAGAGTGAAGACACCTACAGAAACACAGCATAGAGACTCAAAGTCAGAGAGAGAAGTAGAGCTGATGCCTGAAGAAAGAAGAGCATGAGGAGTGCTTTTAATGTGAAAGCTGAAAATTCTTCTGTGAAACCATAGTTGAGACGAAACTAAAATATTCCCTGTAATATATGAAGACATGGTCCAAGTGGGGATGTGATGTTCTAACTGCAGCCAGTGAACCAAGGCACCTGTGTAGAAATAAGTAAATACTGAAGTAATTGCAGCCTGACGAGAAGTTTGAGCAGAGATAGAGAAAAAGCTGTAATCCAAATCCCTTGCCTCAGGGAATGGTCAAAGAAGACTCACATTGCAGTCATAGAAGAAGGAAATTTCTTTGCTGCTGTAGTAGAACCACTCATCCTTAAAAGAATACCCCATGAACTGTCATAACCCACCATAGTAACTGTGGGAAGGCTACTGGTGTGGGAGGGTTTTGTCCACAGCAAACAGATTTTTTTCTCCTGAGCAGCTGCTAGTTGTGAGGCTGAAAACCATAAGAACTGTATTTCTTGTGGAAAAGTCAACAGAGTAAAGCAGGAAGAAACTTCTCTCCGTAAATGACCTGAAGAAAGACTAATTTAGAAGTGGTAAACTGACTGAAAGTCAAAGTGGTTTTTTTTGTTTTGTCATTAGGAAAAAATGGAGAGGTAAGAAGAGCAAAGGTGTTCTGAAAGTTTTGTTCTGGTTCTTAATTTTTTTCCCTTCCTTTTAAGTCTGTTAATAAACTTTCTTTATATTCTTTAAAGTTGAGACTTACTTTACCTACTCCTAATCCTTATCTCACAGCAAAATTAAATAAAATCTGGTAAGTGTGCTGGCGTTTAGCCAGAAACCCAGGCGAACGAACTCAAACCAGTACAGGTTTCAGAGTGTGGTGGTAGGGGCTATGAGGGGGGTATAGAAGATAAACCAAACACTAATTTCTGAGCTGAAGTGTAAAAATATTTACCTTTAAGAATGGTTGATATGAGATGTGGTTATGAGAGGCAGACTTTTTTTGTGTGACATAGTAATCGAAGACTAAGATAAACTGTGATTTTGAAGAAACAGTAATGAGATTGTCTGTGACTGCTGAAGTCTTTCTGGGGTTTCTGTTTTTGTTGTTTGTTTGGAGTTTTTGGTTGTTGTTTTTGGGGAGAGTTTTAGTTGTTTTTTTTTGGTTGGCTGATGGTTTTTTGTTTGTTTTTTATTTTACTTTAATTTCTAAAAGGTAAATTTCTTCCTGTTTTCTTTTTTTCTCTCTCCTAGTTCTGAAACAAAGAGAGGGCAAGGGTTTCTTTTTCTTCCATGCCCTTCCAGTCCCCATCTCTTATTAAATATTACTTGATCATTTACATTTTGCTTTAGGAATTAGTATAGTAAGAAAGAGGGAAGGACACTGGTGCCTGCAGTCTAACTGCACATGTGGCAACAACCAACATTAAAATTTTTCTTTTTAAGGACTGTTTTGGAGGGGGTTTATATTTTCAAATGTTAAGATTAAAAAGTAAAATGTTTTGTACAGTTTAAGCTGTAATGAAATAATCTAAAAATTATATATATCATCAGATGTATTATCTGAGCTCACTGTAAAGACTGCTTCATTTCACAAGCTTGGATCCATATGAGCAGTGAACTTTGCGTAGTTGTCGCCTCTCTGTGTTGTCAAGTGTCTCTCCTAAAAGGAGTATCTCCATTAGGACTTGTTTTTTCGAAGTTAATAAAACTTTTTTTTACTTAAGAGGGTATAGGTAAGATATTTGACTTGGTGCCTATAATTTTTCCCTGTCCTCCACTTTAGTAAGTTATTAGTCAGAAATTTGTAAAGGAGATGCTGCCATCCTCAGAATGGGCAGTAGGCCACTCCTTAAAGTGAGATACCTTGGTTTGAATATTCAAAGCCAGTTGGTGTCTTCAGATAAGATATGTCTGGGTTTGGGGTTTTTTTATGGATACTCAGCATAGTGCTAATGTCATGAGTTCACTAGTCATGTCTCTTTTTTAATGCTCTCCCAATCCCAGGATGTGAATTTCCCCACTACTATGAAATTCCTAATTTTTAGTATGAAAGAAAATAAATAATGGGGAACTTCCATTTGTACTTTACATAACAAACTGTTATCCTTTCAGGGGGATCCAGTAAATATGTATGCTATATGTGTGCATAGTTCAGTGTAATCCTTGAAGAACTGTCAGCACCAGGGAACTTCAGCAATTTTTCTTTCAGTGCTGCTTATATTTCAGAGGAACCAGCGTCAAACACTGAGGCTTATCTGGCCAGTTCTGCGGGGTGCAACACCAATTTAACACTTTCCCCTGAGGAACTATCTGAGGTGTAAATTACTTGTTTTCCTGGATCCAAATTGAAGCTTTTTGATGACTCTGATTTTTATTAATTTTTGTCTTTTTTTAGCTCTTTTTTTTTTTTTCTTTTTGATTGATTGTTTACCTTTTGTCAAAGAGAATTGCAGATGTTTGACATTCAGAAAACTGATGTACATTTGCTATTAAATTAATGGTAATTCTTTTATGCTCTCTTTTTGCAAGTATACAAAAAGTATAGTTTTTATGTTACTCAACACCAGAAATGCATATTATGATATAGGGATTCAGGAGAAACTCTACCAGATTTTAATTATGCTTGATTGTTTTTGTTGGTACAGAGGAAAAATGAAAAACGAAACACAAATGAAGGCAATAGCTTTTACTTTCCGAAAGAAAATCTTGACAAACCAAGTTTTATTTTTGTTTGGAATGAAGGGTCAGTTTCTGTGGCTGAAGAAGGAGTTCTGCTCTTTGATATCCAAATAGGGTTTGAACAAAGGTCTGTTGTTACTTTTGAAAGTTTCTCCCCCTTCTAAATTTTGTTCAAAGAAGCATTTTTTTTTTACCACCTCCATATTAAGGAATTCATAAAATATTTTAGTTTCCCATTTTCCTGGGTATATTCTTTCCTACTTATTTTCTACTTGTGATCCAGCAAAATTATTTTAATTCTGATATGCTGACCCTTTCATGCATAAAGTTAGTTTCTGAATTGTGTTTTAACAATTCATCATGTTGCAAAGGTACATCATAAAAATCACAGGTGCTTGGATATTATAAATTATATTTTATTATAATAAAAGTCCTAGTTATACTAAAAATTCCTCAGATTTTAGAACAAGAACTGTGCAATATGTGAGCGGGTGAAAAACCGAAAGCCTTCATTTGATCAGTTCTGGGGCACTGCCCTCTGCTGCTTTTTCTAGAAAAATAACCTTTATTTTCTCTTTATATCTTTCCTGGGTCTTAAGAAGTCTTAAAAAAGTCCCCCATGTTTTGTAGCCTTTGTCACAGACTGGACTTTTGTAAGTCAGTATTTTAATGGGCATTGCAGTTGTTTCAACCAGCAATTATATTTTTTGGTAGCTTAACTGAAATATTACAAAATAGTGTAGAAATATGTTTTTGAGAAATGTTTGATGTAAACAAAATGGAAGCGGAATAGCACTAAAATTGCTTCTGCTAGTTTAGTATAGTAAAAATCATGTAAACAAAAATCAGGTTGGGGAAAGATTGGTTTTTTGAGGACTGGATTTGATCATTCCTGCAGGGAAATTTTGTAGAAAATTCTAAGAACCTATCTTAAGTCTAACAAGTAAAAGTAATATTTATGCAGCTCAGTTTTGAAACCTCATTATGTCATGACTGTAATAATTTTAATCTTTTATTTTAATAAATTACATATTATAAAGCATCTTCCTTAGTCTAAAAAAGCAAAGGTAGTTTAATTCAACAATATGCAGTTTGTATTTTTACCAGCAGATGTCAGGCATTCACTTTACAAAACAATGGAGCTTGAAATGTGTCCATTTTCACAGTAGTATATATAAGATAGTTGGATTTTAAATTTAGGTAAATAATGCTATTATGCAGCTTTTTACCTATTTGACTTGAGATATTTTAATTTAAATGAATTTTTAAAGTGTTTGGATTTAGACAGTGGTGGGCTTAATCTTTATGTGACATCATCTTTTTTTTTAATATTTGATATATTTATGAATGCCATATATAATATGACAAAAAAATGAGTCTGTTATGTACATGTGTGCACATGTGACATCCTTGCATTTGTCTTCTCTAGACAGTAAGTGTCTGGTAACATTTAAGGGAGTGCTGTTTAGTTTATCCCTGGGACTTGGCCTGTCGTCTGTTGCAAATGAAAAAATATTTACAGTTAAAATCCATGACAGACCCAGGACTCTGGGATGTTATTCTTGGCTCCTCTACGGATCTTTCATGGACCAAACAAGAAGCTGCAGATGACAAAACTACCATGCAGAGGTTTAAAATATATAGGGAGTGATGGTTGGTTTTCTCACAAGCACTTTGAAACCTAATTCATTACAGATATAAATCAAATTTTTCAACGTTAAATAGTATGGGTAGGGATTGCTGTAGGGAATGACAAGACTGGGCAACATCTTTTTTCTGAAGCTACACTGTTGTAGCTAATATATTTCAGGCATTTTTCAGTGCATTTACTACCTGCCTGTTACACATTTCCTGTAGGAAATAAAATAAAAATATTTTTTGCAAATATTTGGGCAGTGGAGCAGGAATAGCTGCCCTTTGAAGTGGGGTGGTATTTCTATACAGATAACCGCAGTGACCTCATTCTTTAAGGTAAACGTCTGTGTTCTGAGCTTCTGCCCCTGCTAAGTGGGAACAGCTGCTTCCCAAGGAGACAAGATACAAGTCAGTTGCTAGTGCTGCAGCAAGAGGAATCTCAAAGCAGCTGTGGTTAAAAACAACAGAAAGCATGAGCATGAAATGAGAGTTGCTGCCTCTGCAGTTCCCTCTGTATTAGAAACAACCAACCATTTTTATCCTCTCCCTACCACCTTTAGCCACTACAAATAAGAAGGACCAAAATAACTGCCATAAGAAAATATTTGATTCTGTACACATGAGAAAGAAAGAAAGAAGGAGTACTACATTTATGAGGGAATTTTGTACCTGTTCCAGAATGTTGTGGGGTTTTCCCTCATGCATAAGCACTGGGAAAGCATTTTTTGATCAAAAACAAAATGGAAAGACAAAGATGAGATGTGCTGCAAATAGGAATCAATCGTGATCATAACCACTTTGAAAGTGACACAGGTTGAAAGTGCCCAGATAAGATATAAAAGAGGATGACTTAGTGTAAAAGTAAGAGACTTAGAAGAAAATTTCACACACTTCTTCCACCTTAAATGCTTTGACTCAAGATTTGGTGCCAAATAACTTTGAAGAGCTTACTGATCCAACAGTTTTCTGTGAATGAATAGCATGTAAATGCTCTTTTGTTCAGGCAAAGAGAATCAATTAGTGTCTGCTTATCACTGGACTTAGCAACTTGGGCTGGTCAGCTTTACTTTCTTGCCAATGGTTGGGTTTCCATTTGTCTCATTTGGACCTCATTCATTCAGTTCTGAACTGCAAGAAGTTCAAGGAAATGGTCGCCTTCAGTGGTTAGGTCCAAAGCCTAAAAACAACTCAGGGCATCCAAACCTGATGACGTGTGTACAAAATAACTTCTGGAGAGTAGTAATATTTCAAAGATTGTTCGGAGTGAATGTTTGGAACAATTTCAGAGATTGGTATAACACAGTAACAGGCAAATAAAGTTAACCGTGTCAACCAATTCTTTGTGTAAACTATGGTAGGTTCTCTGGAAATGTCCTCTTTCAGATTTTTAGCTGTAAACCTGTCATGACAGTGGCCAGAGACAGTGCGGTGCAATCTCCCCAAGGGTGGGGTGCACACCACAGGACTTGTAAAGATGAAGGGAGGGACCCTGCCAAGGTTGTTGTTGGTTTGGGGTTTGACTATTTCTCTCTCTCAATAAATACAGAGCATTTATTGCTTTAGCAAGATGGTGCTGGAGCATCTTGTGCCTGTTCCAGGAGTTTTTCAGTGTCACAATGAGGTGAGGCTGTGACACCCTTCGTCTGAAGGTTCGTCTGAACTTCTGCTTGAGACAAGGCTGTGACCCAACAGTGCCTGTATGTTTCTGATCTCGAGCACAAGCTCATTCATTTTTGGCTTAAGTCTGGCTTAATTTAGGCTCTCAGTTCTTATGCTTATTGTTTTGAAAGTACCTGGTATTGATAAGGTCATGTCACCTTAGACATGCACTAGGAGAAGGTTAAATTTTAAATGTAAAACCAGTAAAAATGCATATGATTATTCAGAGCACTGACAGCAAGGTCTGCAACCATGCAAATAGTTCTGTGTGATCTCTTTCTGAAAGAGAAAATACTGACTTTCACTTCCTACTAATATAAAGGTCTTTTCCATTAGCGATATTAAAAGGTGCCAACCAGAATGCTGAAGAGCTAGTCATGGAAGTGCAAATACACAGTGAGAAATATTCTAAAATCAATCAAATAATAAAATTTCCTTTCCTATTAAACTACATTAATTATTCAAATAATCTTTTATTAACACTGAGCTAATACACCGAGCAAGATTTCTTTAGAGAAAAGTGAGAATAGTTTATCAGCAGAAAGCATCCTTATAGTGTGTCACTAGATGGCAATGTTACACATGGCACAGGGGGACTTTTGTTTAACTGTACAAGCAAGTTTTTCTTATCAAGAGAAAGGAGGTTTTTGAGGCAGTTTTCATGGATAAAAGTGCTGCAAATGAGAAGCTAGATAATAATATCACAGGACTGTTTCTTAAAAGCCATATACTTATAATCTTGAAGGAGAGAAATGTTAATATTTGTGGTTAGTTGTGTTTGAAGGCCTCCATAGTTATGGTGAAACAGAAATTACATTAGGTATCTGTTTAGTCAGAGTTTGTGTCATAGTGCTCCTTCACGAAAGGACAACTGGGAAGTTCTTGGCATCTGCTGTCCTCCTTTGTGTCTGAGTAACACTAAGTCTTGGCTACAGCTTGTTAAAGTTTACATGTCTTTAGTGAAACTAGACTATTCCCCTTATTTTCATGTTTTTTTTTCCTCTTTGTTTGGTGGGGGTTGTTTGGTTTTTCAGTCCCAATATTAAGAGAGACCAAATAACTGGGGGAACTTGTTGCAGAAAAGCAGCACTTGGCAGAACCTGATGTGACAGAACCACATTCATGTCATTCTGAGAAATTCCACTGGTATCAAAGGGAGTTCCAAGGGCATAACACACGAAGGGCCCACAACACAAAGCTCGCATGCAATGACTTGTAGAGGGGAAACAAAGCTTTTCGGTCTCCACTTATCCCAGCATCCCTGGCTATTGCACAACAGATGGGATTGACTGACCTCCTAATATACATACAGAGTAGTGCCCATTAATCTTGAAAGGAGGTAAGATTTCATGGTTTGTAAGTTGGGTTTTTCCCCCACCTTGTGCTGAAATACAGAGATGCTATGGGGAAATGAAGCCTTGATGATGCATTGCCTTTACACAAATGGCATATTATTTTAAGATTAAAATCACATCCCCTTTCCTTTTGACTGTAATGGATCATAAAAAAAAGTTGCACAAGATGGATGCATTTTATTTGCTGTTAAGGGGTTGCATGGCTTCAAAGTTGAAATAAGTTCATACTAAATGAGGAAACAAATTCCTTAATTTCTGCCTGCAACCCTAAAAGTCAGCAACTAGAATTAAGTGTTAACTTTTTGTTGTCAGGACATTTGAAAATCTGTCACAATAGTTTTCTCAGTCTTTCTTACCAATGGGTATGTTTCCATTACTGTTGTTCATTCATGAGAACAAGGGAAGTGATGCAGGATGAGCTGGTGAGAAAATTTAAAGGAAACAATAGTAATGACTCACAACTGAAGTCTGTGCTTTAGAAATTCCCACCTTTCAAAGAAGGTCCACTAAAGAAAACCCAAAGTAATGTTCTAGCCAAGTCAAAATTATATTGAAGAAACACTATGGCATGCAAAGTATTGTTTTCAGAGAGACAGCCCAATCTGCTTCCACTTTTGATCTGGACTTTTTTTGGTTTAATGGCATGCTAAAAACTGCTTGCCCAATCCATTGTCTTCAGAGGCTGCCCTTTCTTTGAAGACTTATAGGAGTTGAATTCTGCCAAGAGCTGACTTTATCTGGCGTTCTCCCTTCTTTGGAGCTGTCTTATTGAAGTGTTTAGCAGAATATGTTTAATACACCAAAAGGATTTAATACTACAAAACACTACTAAGGTTTAATGCTACGAAGGCTTAGGTCTTTCAGATGTTAAATTCAGTGTAACAGTATGTGAAAACTAGCAGTAAAACAGCAACACAGTAACAAATAGAGGACTGTGGATAGCAATGTGACAAACCACACAGGTTGATGAACATTTATGGTTTAATTTTAATGCGCTTTACATGTTTGCCATGAGGGAGTGATGTTTTCAAACTTCACTCCCTCTGAGTTCTTCAGTAAAACTTGTTTCCTAGCAAGCGTGCACACCCCACCGGAGTTTCTTCAATGCTCTTCTTCATGACCATACTTCGGATCAAACAAAGTCACATGCCATATATCATGATTTTACCATGTGAGAAACATGAGTAGTGGTTCTGATGTGGTGGAAAATTGAGTAAAATTGTATCTTAGGGAGATTGAGTTCAGTATAGTAAGATATTTATCTGCTGCTGGTATGTGTCTCTACATATGGCTTCTGTTACAGGACTGCTGAAAAGAGTTATTTTCTCATGAATGCTTGTAGCTGTCATGTTAAAGGAGTCTTGTTTATCTGGGAGTTGAAGTTAAAATTACAGAAGTTGTATTTTTAGTGCTGATTTGATGTGTATATAGCACAGAGAACATTAATAGGCTAAAGTTGTCTGTTAATCCACTAAACAGAAAACATACTGTGCCATATACAGTCATTTTCATGTTAATTTATCAGTGCTCCTTAACTGCATCTGGCAAACTCTTTAAACTATAATCTGGAAGACTTGTTTCTAAACGTGTATGTGTTCTTTTTATTTTTATAGTAAAAAAATATAATGTCTTTTTTTTTTTAATGAGTATATTAACGTTACCAAGTTACCAGATATTTTAGTGGTTGTCTACTGAAAATCTTTTCAAGACCTTGGAATGTGTTAGCGTGGGCAATATAATAAAAGCACAAACAAAAACCATGGACAGATGAAGTATAATATGAAATACAATGTATTCGAATTCACAGAGCAATATTGCCTAAATATATACACATACCATAATAATATATTAAGTCCCTAAAATAAGATAATCTTTGAAAGAGTAGCTATATGGTTTGGCTTCTGTGAACATTTCAATTCTGAATATCAGTACCCTTTTGAGTTTTTTAGTTTTTGCTTTAATCATTCTCATATGCCTCTTTCTTTACAATTTCTTTTCCCTGCCTGCCCCGATAGCTGATCCTATATGTTAAACTCTCTGATCAAGCACCTAAACTCAATTCAGTGGATCAGTGGTTTGAAAAGTTGGTATAACGACCTCCAAAGAGGGACATTAATATCTTCCCATTTTTTCCTCTTTTTAACTTGGAATTTTCATTATGAGAGGGATGTGGAATGTGGGAAGTAAGTATGACTAATTTGTCTTAATTCTGCATTACACAAACGAAGTAAGAATGGAGATAAGTTGAATTTTATTCATTTTCACAGGGAGGAAGAAAGTTTGCTTTTCTTTCTTAAGCGAACTGCCCTGAAGTGTGACCTAGTTTTTATTTTTAAAAATTATGTACTTCCATTTGCATTCCTATGTTCCTAAGTGATATTGTGTAACTTATCAAACAGCCTTTTTTTGTCAAGTTTTTTTATCTAGTCATATTTTACTGATAAATTGTTTAAGTAATCAAAGTATTTTTGCTTTCTGTTTGACCATAACGTACTGCTGAGAGTTGTTCTTTCTCAAAGATGAAGTTGCTCTTTTTCAAAAGCATCACTTATAGCCTACCTTCTTTTGTGCTGCGCTTCCGTAACTTGTAGTACAAACCTTTCTGATTTATCTCTACAGAAGCAGTACTATGTTTTCAGTTCCTCCACAGTAGTCCAGCGTATAAACCCAGCCTGCTGCCACAGCAGCTTACTTAGCAGCTCTCCTGTGCTCCTCATCATGCCTGTCTTTTCAGAAAGATTAAACAGTAGTTGATCTGAAGCCTGTATTGAGCCTCTGATACATGTGGATGTAACTAAGTAGCATGAAAGGTGGTCTAAGGCAACGTACTGTTGTAGTGTAAATAATTTGGGATGGAACTTCATTATAGAGCTAGGTGTTAAGCTGCTAATGAAGCTATTTCTTGCCTATACCAGGCAGTAGTGGGAAGATGCTTGTGTTTCAAATGAGATGAATGATGGTGTCGTGGCCTAAAAACTGACCTCTGCAGCAACAATTCCTTTTGAGTCTTCCCTCTACTCTACTAATAGATTACTTCATTCTGATGTGCTTGTCCTGCTACTTCTTCGGGATCCAGCTCAGGGATCTCTATCCTGTACAATATATACATGTCATTCTGTTCCCATGTGAGGTTTTTCTGTGAAACTGAGCTAAATATGCAGCTGCAAAAAGTAACAGGATAATCTGTAATCTGAACCAAAAAGTAAAGTGGAATAGAAACTCTTTAAAGGGAGTATATAAACATGGAAACCAGTACTCTGTTTCTGGAACTACTGATTTTTCTCTGTGGTTTCAGACCAGCTGTTTATTTATTATCTTTATTTACTCATCTGTGAAAGAAGGCTGATAATTGTTTATCTCAGTGGAAGTTTTAATGGTTCATGAGTTTGTTTTCAAAGAGCTCCATGACAGCTGAGGCAGAGCAGCATACACACACATACAAATTTTCAGTGACCAGGACATAGCAGCTCAGTTATGTTGATCTCTGCCTAAACAGCTGTCTGTACTTCTTCAGCAGGAAAGCCAAGGGTAGCTTAAGATGTCCTCTCTTCCCCATGCCTGCCTTAGACTTTGATATTTATATACATTTCTGCTCTGAGGAACCTGTTTTATGGTGTCCTTTATGAGAGTTCCTGAAAACCTAATTGAAAAGAACAGGTACATAGACTTATGATCATTATAGGACAGTGGTCCTGATTCAAATGAGTTTCTAAACTATTTAAAGAACTGGAGAGTTTAGCAAACTTATGATTCAGGTTTTTAGGAAAAACATGGAAGTCTAATCTGCTTGCAGAAAGGAGGCAACTGCCAGCGCTGGTAGAAAGAAGGCAAAAAATGGGGAGGTGCGGTTAACAGAATAATACTGCTAGAGTTGGTTTTTAGCAAAAGGGAACAGAAAATCACAAAAAGGGCTAGATAAGGCCTGTTTTGCTGATAATGTATGTGAAAATATAAGCTGTGTTGTGTTAGCAAACTGGGTAGTGTTTGCCTGGTTTTTGGAAACTTAGAAATGCAGTTTTTGCAGGTAGGACACGTAAGTTCTATACATGTCTTACAACAGCCCGTTCCTTGTTTGTCAGAGGTTACCAAAAAGCTTTGAAACTACTAAAGTAAAGTTGCATTTGCTTGCCAAATACTGGACATGCATCATATCTCAAAATATACAAAGTTTTACAAGACCTGAAATAAAGTAAGGTTTTGTGCATTTTTGGTATCTATTGTGTTGTTGTTTTGGTTTTTGTTTTTGGTTTTTTTACAAACAGGAATATAAATAATAAAATAACTACTGACAAATATTTGCCCTCCTACAGAAAAGGTGGCAGTGTCAGAAAGATTTTTTTTTAAGCTAAACATATTTAGTTTTGCCCATAAATTAACAAAAGATGTCTCAAGAAGTTAGATATGCTTGTTGAAAAAAATCAACTCTCACAGTAAGAAATAAATAATGAGAAATACAATACTGATTAAACTGTGGTAACAAAGTGAAGTTGATTTGAGATAAATAAGAGAAACTACATCTCGGTGCTGATGTAATGGACCAGATACTTAGTTGTCCCTTAAAGATTATTTAATGAAATAATTGTGGTTACAAACAATTTAAAAGCTGCTGAAATGTTTGTATGAAAAAGGATAATGTTTCAATTTAATTGTTCAGTTCAATTTAAACAGCCCCTAGGTTATTCCAGATATGAGAAAGATGTGAATTAGTGTTGCGAATTCTTGCAACCAAGGCTGCTTTGGCTTTTCATATAAAGCTAAAAACAAAAGTTCTCTTGTTCTTCTGTAATCTTTAACCCAATAGTTTAGGTAATATGAAATAAGGTCCTGTTTCCATCCTCCCCCACCTTTCCCCGCCCCTTCCCCCTNCCCCCATGAATTTAAGGTCTTAGCGTTCCAAAATGGGAGAAAAGAATCGTTCCTCAGGGTCAGGTCTGTCTCTGTAGAACTGAATCTTCCATGTACTTTTTCACCTCTGAAGTATTTATAATCTATTTGTGTTTTCTTCATAGTGGTAGCATGAAAAATAGGTAAAAAACCACACAAACCATATTTTACAAAAAACAGTTTGGAAAAAAATATCCTAAGCTTTCTACTGGCAGAGTTTTCCTATGGCATCCAAGCTGACATTATTTTTCAGCAACAAATCTCTGGCTGATACATCTATGGAATAGACTAAGGATATTGTCTGCCACTTACATGAAAACAAGAGGAATCTGTAGTGACAGTGTGCATATTTGAAATAATGGAATGTCTTCTGGTTAAAAAGTAAATGGTTACTGGTTTTTAACCATAAGACTTTCATAATTAGTCGTCTCCACCGTAAAGCCAAATTCTAACTTTCTTTGTGTATGTAAGTGTTATTCTTTTAGTCTTCTCATAAGCATAATATATTTTTTCCCTGATAGTCTGACTTTTAGAAATAGTTCTGTCATTTCTCTTTTTTTTCTTATGCTAATAAAATCTCTGCAAGTTCAAAGTCAATGATGTTGTACAGATGTTTCAACTGGAAGCTGCTTCCAGAACTACTTGTAGAATAAGGACTGTGTTCATGAATGAGATGAATAATATTTTCTTGAGTTTGGGGGACCCCAAGTACTTGAAAGAGAGATCTACAGGTAGTTACTACACAAAAGTATATATCAGCCTTGGCATAAAGTCTGAGACGAAAAAAGTTAAGGGGGTTCTTCCGTGTACAACCTCATGTATACTTGCCCAGTTCTTGCTTTTTCCGTTGTTGGTTATCAAGGTGCCTGCCTATATGGACTCCTGTTTTCATCCAATATTGCTTTTCTGATTTGCCATCTATGTTCTCACTCACTTTTTTGCCTATGTTTCTTTGTTTCTTTGTACTTAAGAATTTTGCACGTCAATAAAACTAGAAAATACAACAAACTATGGCAAAATACAGACTGCACACAATTGTATATTCTAGTATGTAAAATTCAACTTGGGGTCATGTTTGCTTCTCATCCTTCCTGCTGGCTTCTCGGTGAGTAGGTGCTGGGTACCCTGAAATTGTCTTTTAGGCCTCACATGGCTCCTTCACTTTGTGGCTTGGTTCCTGAACCCAGCTGGGTCAGAAAGAATGTTTCCATCCTATAAGTGGGGCTGCATGCCTCTGTAACAATGCTCCTTCACTGTTGCTTTCCTTACAAGATGCATTTTATTAAAAGTAGGTATTGCAGCATATTTAGCACACGTGTGACAAGTAGGTATATGAAAAAGCATATGTTAAACCACTTGTGTTCTCATGTTCTGTACATACAATACTATTAATGGATCAGTTCTATAAGTATATTGAATATTGAGGTAAAACCAGTGCTTTTACACTTGGAAAATGTTTTACAAGGGTTTCAATTGCTTTGTGAAATTTGAATTGTGATACACGCATTTCATTGAACTTTGGAAAAGGATTTTATTATTTTTAAATGACTCGAGTTTCATATTAAGCCATTCTTTTAAAAACAGGTGCAGTCAAAAATGTTTTATGATAGGAGTCAGGACTGAACACTCTTCAGTTACAGGTCAAGTTACTGCATGTGAAATGCAGTTTGAACACCATTACTGTTGGGATTTGTTTCAGATCTTTGGGCAGTTAAATACTTAAGATCTCTCTTTTTTAATTAAAATTCAACCTCATTCAGTTGAATGAGAAAATACATATAAAATCATCTAAATTTCAGGCTGTGTTAGGTATGTCAAATATTTACATCTTGAAAAACACCCCCAGATATTCTTGTCTATTTGTTTGTGTAATCAAGTAAGTTAGGGTAGTAGAACCTAGATTTACTTCAGATTTACTTCCTGCAAGCTCCTTATCTGGTTATGATTTATAAGTTAAGCCCTGAAAAACACTTCAGCAATTCTAAGTAGCAGCATTCCGTGCTGGAGATTGTGAGTGTATGGGTAAAATACTTCCTTTTTTTTAATCACTAGAAAGTACATTTAAAGACTTCTATGACTAAGATATTTGTTAACATTGAGTTTGGTAGGATTTACAGGAAGTAAGTGGTTGTGGCTTATTTTTTGCTATTCATATTAGCCAAGTCCTTTCCTCATGTAGATGTGTTGAGGACCACTTCTATACTGAATAATACAGATCATAGTGGATCAAATGGTTGAACTCTGTTTTAATTTTTATACCTATGCGTTATATACTGGGATAAAAATCAAGTAGTCACATTCTATGTGCTTGTTATAGAAAGAATTCTCTTTGTTATAGCAATCAAATTTTAGTTTTAAAATGCAAACTTTAGTTATGGAATTAACCTTAATGTTAGGAGTTCTATAACATCTTCATGGCCCAAAGCATCTCTCAGAGTGGCAGAAAAGGATTTTTTTTCTGCTTTTCATTTTCTCTTTTGAATTCTTAGGCAGGTTGCGCTTCAGAGCTGAGAGGACCCCTGAAGATCTTTTCATCCTGAAAAGATTATATCAAAGATTTGCACAAAACAAAATTGTCTTTCTTCTGGCCCTGGAACTGTCTCTGTAGACAGCCTCTGAGTAAAAGTATAAACATTTAAAATTGACATTTTAAAATTGAAAACTGACTAGCACTTGCATGATTACTTATTTCCTTCATGTCTCTTGCATATTTTTTTTTTTCAGTTGTAGCTAGGGATCTAACATTGCAGTGATTTTTTTCTTACAAATTGTGTAGCTGAATATGCTTGTCTCTTGTAACTCTTCAGCTTCATTTAAATGGGCTGATTTTCATAATAAACCAAATTTGTCTGTTGATATATTTATTCTTGAAATATTTAAAAGTTTGCAATTGAGCAGAAAATTTCGTAAGCTAGAATTTCTATTTTTGTTATCTGGTATTTGTATCAACAATAAATCTGTATAGGTAAAACTTTAACTGACCTGGGACAACAGATTTAATTATTTCAGACTTGACACTGCTGCTAGAAGCCTGTAAATTGCTGGTCTTTCATCAGGGAGATGTGTATTGCAGACTTTTGCAATAGCTATGAAATCCATCTGTCTGACCATCTAAGCCTTTGCAAATCTTAATGTGGAAACATTTAATTCCACTTTGCTTCCTGAGGTGACCCCAAACTTCTGGTGGTAACCTGCTCAACTACTGCCAGGAAGTGTTTAGGAGGTGGTTGGGTGTACAAAGATTTCCCTTGACACAGCACTGAGCTTTTCATTATGAAACTTGCTGCACAAACATGACATAAAACTATCAGTCACTTGTTTTCATTACTAAAGAAAACAGAAGTGGCCAGAACCTGAAGTTGATATAGTTTGCTGTTGCTATGTAGCTTGACAAATGACTGGATGGAGGTGAGGCAAAAAGACTACTAATTGAAGATACTTCTTTTTCTTTTTTTTTCCTTTTTTCTTTCTAAAGTTAATTTTCTAGTCCTACATTTAAGATAACTTGGGAACCTGAATGAAATTTGGGGTTGTATAAATAGTCCTTTACATTTGTTACTGAAATTATTGCTAAATCTACAGATCTTCATATAAACTGAGACAGCTCATAAGGCATTCTAGACTCTGGGACTGGCTCTTGTGAACATGAAAACCCAGACCATTCTTTGGGATCTGAGTACTGAGAGTGCATCATCGGAAAACAGAGATACTCAGCATTACTTAATTAGGGAGTTCTAAAGATGCTTACTAAGAAAAATTTGTCTGCTTCCCACCCAATGCAAAAATCCAGATTTTTCAGTTTTATTTCCCTCCCCAAATAGATTATAAATTTCTTATTAAAAACAAAACAACAACAACAAGAAAAGATAGAATTCTTCTTTTAAAATTTCAATCTAAAAGCTCCCATTTTCAATTCACACCCAATTTTAGGCAAAATTTCAGTTAAACTAAACAAAAGTAAGTAACTAAATTAGAATACTTATTTTCATGAATTTTTATAACTTTGAATTTTACTGTTAATTTGTAAAAGGAAGACACTTTGAGATAAGAAGTACTTCCACAGAGAAAAAAAATTCACGCTTGCTTCAGTCTAGATTGGGTAACAACTCTTAATGGGTAGACCTTAAGTATTAGAGTATTGGAATCAGGTTCTCATCTTCTGTATCTTGGCACTTCACAGTACATGGGAACATGTATGCATGGTCAATGTGTTGCAAGATTTTGGGGCCCAGTTAACAGCTGTCCAGTTTAAGAACTACAGGATCAATGCACACTTTTTAAAGGGCACCCTAAAAACACTTTTGAATATGACTGTGTGAATTACTGAGTTCTCACAGACCACAGTTTGGAAGCTGCCTCTAAATATAGTGTCCATTGTTTCTCCTTGCATAGGAGGATGTGAAATAGGCAGAGAAAAACTGAAATCTCTGAAATTTATCTACCTGTAAAATGGCTTAATGACATTTCCTTCCTTTACTTTAAAGTATTTTGAGATCCCTTGGTGAAAAACGATGTATAAGAACAAAATAGTAGTGTTTCTTGGTACTTCTGTCTTATTAAGAAATCTGGTGTATTTTGCTCAAGTTGTATTAGTTTCAAAACTCTCATTGTAAAGGATAATCAAGATAAAAGAAACAAAACCATCAGTTTTTTGTTACAAATCATTGCTCAGACCTCTCTCTTTGTAATGATAATCACAAAACCATGGGTTAAATATGATTTTCTAGCAAGAGTCAAAATGATGAATACCATGATTAAGGTGATTGCATTTATGGTCTAGTGTGAGTTTAATTTCTTTCCAGAAAGCATGGGGTACTTTATAGCTGGCAGAATTTTACAAAGTCTAGTAATGCTGTAATATGTTGTTTTTTGAAGGTAAGGTTTGGTGCCTGATTCTGTTCCATTCTTTTTTTGAGTCAACTAGGAATGAAGCAGATAACCAGCTCAGGACTTACTTCTTTATTTAAGAAGATGTTGGTTTTTATAATTGCTCTAATATGTAAATATGTTTGTATAGTTGCCTAACATGTATTTATTGGAACTAATCTGAGTGCTAACTTGAATCCCATTTAGTAGCAGAATAAGCAGTCCAAGAGTATGTACCTTACAGTGTAGTCAGGAATTAGGACTATTTATTCATGTACTGTACCTGTGAAGAGATTTTTTTAAATACACCTATTAAGACCTGAAAAGTACTGACTTGGCTTTAGAATTAGTCCACATGCATATGAGAATGATGGAAATTAAACATGTTGCTGTTGATATGTTTTGATTTTTAAAGCTTTTATAAATGGCAAACCGCGTATAAGTAATACCTGCATCATTAGAACTGCTAAAACTTACATTTTACTGGGGGCTGGGCTAAATGATCTCCAGAGGTCCCTTTCAACCTAAATAATCCCGTGATTCTTCTGTCTTAGTATCTTGCTGTGTTGGTGCAGTAATAAAATATGTCATCTTCAAGTTGTAGGATCCCTGAATAATTCAAGGGTAAGGAAAACTCAGGAGGCCCAATGTAGGGCCACCTCTGGCTTTAAGTCAGGTGATTCAGGGTGACCATGGTAGGGTGGGTCCTTGCCAGCCAGGGACATCCCACTGCCCCAGTGGGATGGTGGGGCAGGACTGTGGGAAGAGGACGCTGTCTGGGCCAGGACCTGCCATCCTGCACGGTTCAGTGTCAGCAGTCACTGCACGGCCCGGCCCGAAGTGGCTGCTGAAGGCTGGGAATGGCCCTTTCACAGCTTTTTCTCAGCTGCACTTTGTCATCTGCCCCATGTCAGTAGCTGGAGTGGGGTGCTCATGGCCCTAGCAAGAGGCTTGCTCAGCTGGCCCATCTTGTGGTAGTATCAAGAAGGCTGCACAACCTTGGTGACACTCCTTGTTTGTATCTACATGTCACTGGCTTGTTTTAAGTGTTCATTCTTCACAAGTGTCTTTTAAAATAAGATCTTTAAGCGGCAAGATATTGCGAAGGTGTAAATGCCTTTCCTGTCTACACTAAAGACATTGTTTAACTAAGGTAACTAAGATATTGATATGGTACTGTTAACTTTTAACTAGAGCTTATAGTTCAGTTGCTAGTACCTGATCCAAAATTCAGTTTTCCTTTTACAAAATTGTGTGGTGCAAACTTGTTTGTATTTGGGCTGATTTGCTTGAAAAGAACATTGAAAATTGCAGTTTAAGCTAAAATTACAGCAAAAGCGGTTACATGCACTATACTTTCTGTCTCCAGCTGGTTGAGCTGTCTAGTTTGGACTGCAATGTTCTAAATCTTTTTTTATTATAATGGATACAGGTTCCTTTGAAGCACATCAGGTTCTTGTGGCTGAAATGAAAATTGTATCATTGCTCCAAGAGATTTCTGTTTCCTGTCTGTGTTGGTGTACTTATTGTGAATTTCTAGTTGGATTTAGAAATTAGTTACTACAAGTGACCTTGTCTATCCCACAGTCTGTCTTAATCTCTTCTCTTTTGACATCTGCCACTTTGTCACCCTGAAGAGATGGGGAATGGCTTGTGATCTGAACTTGTGTGCAAGACAGTTGTTCTTCCACTTACTTGGCTACTTTGTAGCCTGCATCAGTCCTATATTCTATTGAAAGTCAATTCCCTCTTTGCTGCTCCTAGATGTTGCTGTGATTAGGAACAGTGGTGAGTCATAGAGGCTCATCATGAAGGAAGGAGGTTGGTATGGTGCTGCCAAAGCCAAACAAAAGTTTAGCCAATAAAAATTCTTAACATCTTTTGTGTGTGTGCCAAAGAAATAAGTCATTAGAAATCCTCGACAGTGATCTTAATAGTGACTTGCAATCAGAGCAAGGTGAGATGGCTACCAAGGGGCAGAACTGCCATCCTCATGCAGGGGGTCTTTCTTGAAACTGCTAATTGCATCAGCTTTTCCCCCTGCATACCAAGTGCATGTTAAAGGAAGTCAGTGAAGAATCTTGAGACTTCTGTTAGTGTCACACAGTGACTGATGAAGGAAATGATGTGGTCTGTGTTTCACTTTTAGAGACCTGAAGGTGTGCAAACATACCAACATCAGGAGATTTCTGTAAAAGTCCTCTCTGCCACATACTTTACTTCATGCAGCCATGAATCTGTGCAGGAATAAAGATTTGGTTTGGGTTGTAGATTCATCAAGTATATTGATGATACCTGTGCCATCAGTGTCTGCAATATGGTTATTAAATGCATTGTCCATGCATTTGAATTATTTTCTGGAAAACTTTCAGGAGAGAGTATGATTGTAGTTGTTGCTATCTGTGGTGTTAAATAATTTACTTTTATAACACGTTACCTATCAGTATATATTTGCATTATTTTCTAATTTTGTCTATAATTTAACCCAGAAAATTGATGATCAAGTATCCTGGCCCTCTAAACATGGCATGCCTGTGTTGTTAGGTGGGTCTTCTCTATGCACCTATTCTTCAGTGAGCTTTTGTGTTCTGAATAAAAAATTATTTCATTATCTTTTTTCCAAAGCAAGAAAATGAAGAAGGTTTTCATTTCTCCTTCAGACTGAGGATTATATTTTCTGTTTATACTAACTCATTACATCTAGGGAAGGCTAATGCTTTCATGTATGTGCCACTAAGAACAAGCAGAAGAAAATTAGACTGCAAAGGAAAATTTCCAGGACTAAGTTGGTCAAATACATGTTAGTATTTCAAAAAGTGCATGAAAATGACAGCATCTGATCAGGGTTTTAGCTTTTACTTGAATTTGTGGGGCTGAAGTTTAACATACTTTGCTATATTACTTTTAATAACAAATACATATACTTAAGATCTTTTGAAAAAAAATCTTAGTTTGGTTTAGGGTTTGTAAAATCATTTTCTGAATCTTCATCCTGCAAATCAAGGTTAATGCTTTTTAAAAAACAAATGAACAAACAACAGTGGAGTGCAATTTTTCTGAAAGCTTACAGTTCACAATGTTAATGTTGCTAACTTTCACAGTATTGAAATATTAACTTTTTAAAAAACTTTTTTCTAATTTTATCTGTAAAATATGTCTTTGATATGGAAAAGCTTTCCTAAAAAAATAATCATAAACATCTTCAAGGTGTCTAGGATAGTTATAAAAGTTTTTGTACAAGTGAAGCTTCCTGATCCTTTTTATGTCTACAACAGAAGAATATGACTTGGCCATATGCTTACAACTGATAAGAACAAATATTTCAGATATATTTTTCTTTTAATATCTGTAGTTTGCCTGTTCAGAGTACTACTGCCCACTGAAAAGTACACTTTCTCATGCTTGCTTAATCACTTTAATATAGTTAAGGTGCAGCCTTCAGTGATTAGCATGGTATTTCTCGTTTCCTAGAAACCAAGTGCTAAGTCTATTAGACATTTCCTGCTATTCTTTTGAATTGTAAATACTATTCTTGTAAATTGAAAAGGCCAGTGTAGGGAGATATTCATGCAATTTCCTATCTCTTAAAGATGTAGATTTGAGACTGGAGAAATAATAAAATGCAGTTTTTCATAGAAATTAAGGCACACTAAAGATGGAATTCACTCTTGAGCATTCACAGGGATCAAATATTTGGCATGTCATTGTCAATTATTTTCCTTTTTTCATCATCTGTTTGAAGGGAATATCCCCACATAACTAAAGCAAATGGCAAAATCCTGATCTCTGTGATACTGGAGGAAAGTTTGTACTAACCCTTTTTAGCATCAGTGAAATTATTCAGTGGCATCAGTGAGCTCAGAATTTGGCCTCCTGCTTTATCTTTTTAGAAAGTGCTTCAGTATACAAATGCAGATGTTGTAATTCTTAAATTAAGCTATTTGGCTTGCATTTGGAATAGCAGCCAGTAGGAACACAGACGGCTTTCAATATACGCTGAGCAATGTACACTGTTTGCAAGAATTCGTGTTTATAGCCGGATACAGCTGATTTTGGGGCAGGAGAGAATGGAGAGAAAAGCAGGAGGAGGTGGAAAAAAAGAAAAACGTTCAGGGAGGGGGTGAGGTAGGAGAATGAAATCACACAATCTACTGAATGTTAGTTCTCTGTGTCAGCCTGAAGAAGACCACCCATGGGGAGGACAAGTGAGCCTAACCTCCTCTTAAAATTCTGGCTGCCTTTGAAATGCACCATTCTATAAAGCAGCTGCAGCAAAAAGTTTTAACTGGACTCAAGTGCAGGTGTAAACTTCATGCTCTCCAGATTTCAAATGCATCCTGTCAGCTGTGTTTGTATATGTTGATCTAGAACACATGACGTGCATTTGACTTGGTTAAAATTTGCTGGCGTAAGAGGGCTCAGACTTGCAAGGTCCTTATGCATTTCAGGAGGGCAGGTGGTAGCTGTGTTATTTCTTTTCTTAAGGGTTCTGACAGGAAAGAATGGAATTTCATTACAGCTTAGATTGTGCAGAAATAGTTTCTGAATACAGCAATACTTTCTGAATTTATCTACTTCTTGAACACGGAGCCTCAGATTCTTTGACATGAATGTTTACAACATCTGGTGTGATTTTTTTCTTTTTCTTTTGTCTGGCTTGACTTTTTAAAGTCATTCCCTTCTCTAGGTAGAGTTTGAACCCTTTTTATCATGATACCGTTGTGACTGAGTCTCCTGCACTAACTACAGCAATCTAAATCAACTTCAGATGGTTTGCCAAGAAGCTTTTAGGCAAAGTACAAGATCTGGCTACATACTGGAGGAAGTATGGCTATAGCATAAGCACAGAGGGACATGTCTGTGTTTTACTCACCTCTTACTCTCTTGCAGAGAGAGAGTATTTGTTGTAATAATTTCTAAACAACTCACTTTAGTCAGGATCCTTTTCTGTTGCCTGTGGTTTTTTAGCTGACTGGAACCAAAAGAAGTTGGGATAGCAACAGGACTCAGGAGTACTTACATCAGTTTTGTCCTTTAAAAAAAAAAAAAAAAAGAAGTAATGACAGCATTGTTCTTCCTCATGCACAAGGGCACGGGAATTCAGCTTATTTTGCACCTTTGACTTATAGGCAGTCCTTAAGAAAGTGTAGAGCAATGCTTGTGCTGCAGTAAACTTGCAGGTGCAGCTGTGTTTTCCTTTCAAGGGTTTTGACTGTGAAAGCAACTCCTTTCTTTTTCTTACTCACAATGGGTGTGCTTTGTTCTTAGAAATAAATGTTGTCCAGTTTACAGAGTAAGAATGTTGTTTTCTTTTTGCCAGAGACTAGCTGTGAGGCCTGGTTCGATGACGTCAGTAGTTCTGTCTTCAAAAGCTCTTCCATTGCTGGTAGTGGTGGAATGGTGTCTTCTTATAGCTCCCCTCTGCTGTGGAGAGAGAGGGGCTGGAAAGGGGAAGGCATTCTAGAGGGATCAGTTTTTTCATTGACAGAAGTGCTTTGCTGTGTGA
>VZTJ01005051.1:1422434-1525958 GCA_013397795.1 Orthonyx spaldingii
TTTTGTATATATATATATATATATATATATATATACATACATACATACATATGTGTGTATATATATATCAGTTCATTGTCTTTTTCACTTGTGCAAGGTGGCACACTTTAAAATAACATGCTCTGCACTTGTTAATAAGGTTTTCCACAACTGAATAATAAGTACATATAAGCTCCAGTTAGTAACTTTAGAAAGTAGGCAAGGCAGACAAAAAGAAATATTTTTAGTGTGTTGTGTCCTGCATCAAAATGCTAGTGTGTGTGCATGCATGTTTTACTGCTGAATTATCTGGGTTATTACTTTATTTGAAAGTAGATGGGTTTTCATTCAAAGGTTTTGTAGAAGGGAGGGTAAAGTAAGACATAGAAGAGCTCTTGCCAAAGACATCTTGATGAACGAGAGTTTGAGGTACTGCAATAAAATCAACATCTTAATTCCACTATTTTTGTTTAAAAAGGATTATTATATATTGCAAGTGCTGTATTATGACTGTTTTTTTATTAAATAGCACTTTTGTATTAACAAGTCATAAAACTTCTACTAAATAGCATGAAATCTAATGAGAGTAATACTTGTATCAGTACCAAGGTTAAAAAAGGAAATAAAGCTAAAAAATTAACAGTAGAAAACTGTGATTTGTTATGCCTCACCCTTTGAACTATCTGTAAATTGTTTTTATTACAAAAATTTGTGTAGTCTGAATGGTAGGCTAACTAAGTTCACTCAAAATAAAAGCAAAAGTGGCTTCCTCTGACTCAGGAAGTCACTAAGTTTCAAGTTATCTGGAGATTGGGAGAGTATTCAGGGGAAATATGACTATATACTTGCTTTATTTATTTAATTTTTCCAATCATTTTTTTCATTCTGAAAAAAGGGGGTGTTTGAATAGATTTTCCTTTGGCATGTGCCTTTTTTTCTCATGAACTTGGATAGGAAAGTTAGGTAGATCAACAAGGAGTTCTGGTTTTTTAGGCTATAGCCTGAAGCTGTCTGCTTTTGCAAGTTTAACAGAAAATGTTATGACTCTGGAAGTAACAATAGAGCACTTTTATTATGGCATGTTGAAAAAGGTTGATGAATAAACACTTGTGTGGACTGTGTGTTCTTGTAAATGTTTGGGGCCATATTTGAAGTGGAAAATAGGATCTCAAATAGTTCCTTGCAATAAATCTAGTCCTAATAAATCAGTGCTCTGAGTGACACATAATTCAAAATTAGAGCAGCTGGAAGTCAGCTAGCATGGACTGCTTCTCAGCTTTGGCTGAGTAAAGATATGGGTTTTTCCCTCCTCTTTTTCTCACAAAAACCTTTTAAATTTTTTCTTCATTTATTTATTTTGTTCATAAGAATGGGTACAGTGTTGTAGGGTTATTTGTCAGTAACACAGCTGAAAAAAAAGTGAAAAACAAAACAAAATTGAATCATTTCTATAGAGAAGCAGAACAGTTTATTTCTCCATTTTTAAAATAATCCTACACTTTTTTTTTCATATCAAGTATTTGGAAGACTTTTCACTTTCTGGCACCAAATGCGTTCAGAGCAACTGTGTTTTGTATTGCCACCTGGAATGAAACAACCTGATGTTAAAGAATATTTTCCTTTTCCCATAGATACCAGCCAAGACATGCTGGCAGTAGAAGAACTATTATTATGTGAAAATTATCAGCTATTGTGTGCTTCATAGATGTTATTCCTGTCTGATAATAACCTCCTTCTGTAAGTGTGTGCCTATTGAGGCATCATTCACGTAGCTGATCTAGTTCAAATAGAGAGCTTTGCTAAGATCTGTGTGACTCCAGCTCCATATTGACCCTAATAATTGCAAGGAAGTTACCTTTTGTATAATTAACTGTTTGAATGGGATGGCATTAGGTGCAAGTGTCTGTCTTCTGAAACTGGGAAGGTAGGGTAGCTTGTGAGCAATTGTGGGAGATGATTAAGACAAGAACCTACACTACTAGATTTTGAAAAGCATGAAATAAAAGCCTGCTCCACCAGTTATGTTGCAATAATGGTATTCTAATATCCTTTCACGAAGGTATTTGTTCAGATAATGTATGCTTTCTCCCCTTTATTTTTCCAACAACTGGGTGATATTTTTCTATAAAAAGGCAAAAAGTACAGTACAAACTGGATAGGACTAAGATGATCCTATGAAGTTACATAACTGATCAACTGTACAGAGAAATGCAAAACAATCAGTTCTTCCACAGGAATGACTGACCTGTTTCTGGTAGGAGGTTAAGTGATAATTAAGGAAATGTAGATGAGAGAGAATCACAGAAGAAAGCCAGTGAGTCTGAGATGTTTCCTTTCAAGTAAGAAGGGAATAGAAAGGGAGAGGATGTTTAGCCACCTCCGACTGAAGATGAATGAAATGCACATTCTGCTGCCACAGTATAATTTAATTACTTTACTTAGAGTGCTCCATAAAAGCATGCCATAAGAACTGTTGAGATACAGATTTTTCTGTCCAAGTCTACTTCAAAACCAAAATGTCTTGGTTATACACAATACCCATCTCTGTCCCTAATATTATTATTTTTATTTGGATGTAATTTTGTCATATTTATTCCTGCTCAAATTTAAAAAAAAAAAAAAAAAGATATCTATTTGTATGCTTTAAGCAACCTGATGCTTCTAGTGCTAAACAGAAATGGTACAACATAATCTCCTAAATGGGTACTTATAAAATTTATAGGCAATGATCGAATGAAGTAAAATCCTTTTCTTATTTACTTCTTGATAATTGTGGGGAAAGATCTACCAAAAACCAATGAATGACATACTCATGCCTGACTTCTGGAACAAAAAAGGATGAAATAATGGAATTCTGGTTTTGTTTCAGCTCACTGGGGTCTTGCTACCAATCTTGTCTGAGCCTCACTCCCATTTCTTGTGGGTTGCACCCTGTGCTAGGAGGCATACTGAAGCTGTTTAGCAGAAAGGGTTATATAAGTTAATATTTTTGGTATCTCTGAGTTACGTCAGAGGCCCTGCAGTTATCTGAAGTAGCATAAGGGCAGAAAAGCTTAAGAGGCCCTGTAGTTTCTGAAGTAGCATAAGGGCAGAAAAGCTTAAGGACAGTAAAAGCCTTTGTGCTTACCTCAGAAAGGAGGCCTGGTTGCGCTTATGGCTTGGTACTTTAATTGTTACAACTCTGTGTTTTTAGAAGCCTGAGGGGAAATATTTTAAGTTTGTTCTAGTGTGTATTTCAGCAGTCGTGCTTGCTGGTTAGCAAATTTCCAGCTTTATTTGATATATTTAGTTATATCATTTATCTAATTCAAAACCTTCTCATCCAAGAAAAGAGCAGGTCTACATAAGAGTGTCAGCATGCAGCGATTATGCAGTTCTGTATTCATTGCTTAGAACTTTCAAGGGAGATACAAAGTTATTTACTTTCCAAAGATTTTCAGCTCTAAGAAAAATGAAAGCATATTGTAGTGGTCTTGTAGCTGTCATGGATTTGAAATTTTGGCATAACCATGAGTATGGTTTCTGGTTGTGATGAAAGCACTGATATGTTCAGTAGATATGTGTACATTAGTCCTTTCTGTTAGCTTGGCTAGATTACTGTGTCCTCCCTGATGCTGTCTGCCTTCTCAGTTTGATGTAGAACCTGCTCAGTTTTCTGTCAGGAGCCAGCTGTGCTTGCACATGTTCTCTGTTATATTTAGGAAACAGGAAGAAACCTGACACACTGTTCATCAGAAATGGTTGTTTGTAATGTTCAGGACAGTGATAGCCAAAACCAGTTTACTTTCAAGATACCTTTTTCTGAAAAATCTGAGTTGAATTGACAAATTACCTTTCTTTTTTCCCAAGGAAACATAATTTTAAATTTTATTGACTGTGATACAACTGTTTTTCATGCTTTGACAAAGACAAGGTTTTTTTTCCCAAACCAGTTATAAGTTGAAGATCAGGGTTAGATCTTAACAGGATAGCGTTATGGTTTGTTTCAGCTGGCTCAGGGGTTTTCAGATTTCAATGCCTCTAATATAGCCACTCATGTTTTCCCCCTTCGTTCTGCATATGTATTTGGGCACTGCTTTGGGATGAAAGAACATGAAGAACAAACTCTCTCTGACATCTGCAGAAGGCAGTAGTTGTAACTCATGACAGAGGTCACTGGTGGGACAGGAGGTTTGTATTGTGTCCTCTTTTCCTGCTGCCAGTCATTTACTTTTTATAGGCTTTAAATTTTAAAATAAAAATGACTGTACATTATAAGCACTTCCTTTGATGAAGTATACAAATGTCATTTGAAACAAAGTAAACTAATCCTATGGCTGATTTAGATTAAACATTCCACTGGAGTAGCTTTATGTTAGGACTTGATTCATTTTCATCACAGCTCTTAACTGCCATTTTAACTAATTTTCCTATTAACAAGGCCCAAATGATAGCTCCCAGGCCAGCCTTCAGAAAAGGCCTGAGATGAGCCTGCCTAAATGTGTTAACTTCAGAAAAGCTGTTATTCTTAAATGACCTTATTCTCATAAGTACATCAATAGTGAAATAATTTTTGAAAGAACTTGTAACCAAATTTCAAACAATGTGGGAGGTCACCCTCTAGCCCAATATTCTATTACAGATTCTATGAATATTCAGACAAACATACTGTCAAGTCTATTTTCTAAACTTATGCTTTTTAATTTCTTGTTGTAGTTAAACACACCTTTTGTTCTTTCTTAGTGTTCATGTGGGGTCTCATGGGATGGAGTTAGTTTTCTTCACGCAGCCCATACGGTGCTATGCTCTAGATTTGTGACCAAAACTGTGCTGATATCTCTGATATTTTTGCTATCATTTATTCATGTACAAAGCAACAAGGCCTTCTCTGCTTCCCACCTTGTCTGCACAGGGAGTAGGTTGAGGGTGGGCAAGAAGCTGGGGAGGAGGCAGCACTAGGACAGCTTAAACTGGCCAAAGAACTATTCCATGCCATATAACATCATGCTCAGCAATAAAATTGGCAGCAGATAGCTCTCCCAAGGTAACCTTCGCTGTAGGACTGGCTGGGCATCGAGTCTTCTTGTGGGAGGTGGTGAGTGATTACCTTTCCATCCCTTGGGAGTTTTTTTTATTGGGTTTTGATTTTCTTTACTTTTTAAACTGTCTTTATCTTTACCCATGAGTTTTTCTCACTTTTATTCTTCCAACTCTCTCCCCATCCCACTGGAGTGAGTAATCAAACAACTGGATGGGAATTCATCTGCTGGCTGGGGTCAACCCACCACAGTGTATGTCAACTAAAAGTTTCTGCATTCTGTTTTTGTAAGGATGCTAGAATTTTGATGTTACACTGTAGCTTAAAATTTATAGATTTATGATGTTTGAACAGAGGAAGGAAGACCCCAAGTATAGAAATTAATGTAAGCCCTCTTTTCTTGTGCCAAATCTGAAATCCCTTAATACGGGAAATTTCTTTATGTGGGTAGACAGAAGTAGTGTCAGCTGTAAAAACATTGAAAGCTTTTGAACAGACTGGGGATCTCCCCAGAAACTTCACTATGTTTAGGTGAAAATTGTTATTTGCCAACTGAAATATACATAGGGTATGCTTTATTTCTTATTTAATGAATATACATGCACATAAGCCAAGATTAATTCTGTCAGTCAGTTTGGATTTAGTGTAAAACAAACATGGGCACCAAAACAGTCATAGTGACTGTCTTTTCACATTATATGAAGTCAGTTCAAACACTTTCAAACTTTGTAACAAAGTAATCTTGAATGAGACGTGTTTGAAATACTAGTCCAAATTTGCTCTTGGTTCCTGATCTCTGCTGCAGGGCTCAGAGGAAAATGTAATTTAATAAGGAAAATGGGCCATTGTAGAGGTAAGCAAATGGAGTAGCTTTGGGGGGACCTTCAAAGAATTCAGAGTAGAGTAGAACCTTGTGAATTGCAGCATGTACGTCTTTAAATGTATTGAAGTGAAGTGTGGCAAGTTAAGAGTGTCAACTACTAATGCTGGTAGTTGTTGCCAATGTAGCTGCTGCTGCTACTACTACTCAAAGAGTTTTATCAACTCCTGAATGGGTATATAAGATTATGAAATATATTCCTTAAAGACTGCTGGGCAAATTAGACGTTAAATAGATCTGTGAGGAGAAGAGGCATTAAAATGAAAGCTAACATTCTAGAAACATAAAACTGATTACTGGGGCTTGGGCTATATTTCTGTAAGTAACTTACAGGAGGGGTTCTCAGAAAAAGTATTCTTGTAAAAATTAAAGACAAAAAATGCTTGTCATAACTGTAGTGTCACAAAAAAAAGAGTCAGAGGTGGTGGGCTTATTCTCTATCAAACTTTTACTGTTTGCAAAAGAAAATTAATTTAATCAGTGGAATAATTTCACCTGTGACAAATGTGCATCAGACAAAGCTGCACAGGTGGTGCACGTGACTGTTACATCTCAGGTTATTGTGAAAACTTGTCTGCAGGCACACTGTTCGGCTGGGATCAGACATGTGAAACGCATAAAAAATAAGCTAAAATAAAATACTGGGAATAAAATAAAATAAAATACTGGGAAGGAAGTTCCCAGTTAGTTTTCTTCTTTTTATTTTAAAATGTCTAGTGTTCTCCAAAAGACACAAAACCTACAAGATAGCTATAATTTTTTTTTTTCCTCTTGTATGATCTACAGCTGTAACTCAAAACCTTATATAAGAGAGAGAGGGTTCTGTAGTATGGCAAAACTTAGAATATATTAAGCATGAGGATGCAAAGTACTTGAATTTCACTGGTTTAATAATGATACCAATTGCTGCTTTTGTTCTTTTGCCTCTGTTCTCTTTCTGATGCTGGTAAGTTTTATGATAATCTGAGACATGACAACTGTTGTCTGAGATGGTGATGTGTTATTTTTTATTTCTGTCATTATTTTGGTCACGCAACGTGTGTTGCTATGGTTTAGCTCAAGGAATTAGGAAAATCTTACAACAGTCTCTAAATTTGCCAAATTTGCAGGTCTGAGGTACTAGTAGAACAAGAGCTTTCTTTCATGTTACATAAGTTCACATCTAACTACACATTGTATATATGAAACCTCTAATGTGCTAGGTGTGTCAGGAGACCCAACATAATGTTATTTGTTAAAAAAGCTTACTCATTCTTACTCCATAGGCCTCAGTTTTTAGTCCATGGGCAAAAATGTCTGAATATATTCTATGTTGGTATATAAATGGATATAAATATACTAAGATCAATATTATGGTAAAATAAAGTAGATTTTTATATATTAAAAAAAAGGTCTTCGTCCTATCTACTTCTTTTTCCAATTTAGAGCACACATGTGGGAACACAGAGGAATTTTTAAAGTTTAGCAAATGGGACACAAAGTTCACTTGACGAATATATGTAATCTTGAAAAAAATTGTCTTTTAGTTTCAGAAGCCAAAGCCAGCTCACCTGATAAGAAGAAATGCTGGGTTTTCGTGATAACAACATTGGGTTTTTTCCCTAGATCTTCTCATATAAAAGCCTAGAAGTATGCAAAAATCCATACCATGAAGCATATGTAACATAATGCAAATTACTCCCACAAGTTTCAGAACAAGGTTCCCTGGCACTTGTACCTGATTCAGTATCATGAATCCTCTTTTGTATTTCTTTCTTCTAGATAGACTCAGTAAAATAGGGTTTGATCTAAATAATAAAAAAAAAACTAACTGTGTAAAATCCTGCTATAGTATACCCATGCAACATCGTGATCATATTTAAAGGAAAATTGATACGTCTCAAGGCTTAGAAATATGCTTTTTTGCCTGTATCACATATTTTCTTAAGTCAGATGCAGCCTCTCATTATGTTTAAGTGGATGCAGAGAGAGTGTAATCGACCATTCCCAGATTCTAACCTGCAGGTGTCATAGTGCAATGGTGAGGACAGTAGGGCTTCATTTTCATTTGTGTTGCCTTGTTGACGAATTAGCCAGAGCTTGTCATGGGTTATGTGCCAAGTGATGTCTTTTGAATCTGATTCCAAAGAAAACAGCAGGCTGTCCAGTCGATGAAAGCTTTGAAGAGGATCTTTCTGGTTGTTAGAAATAATAAATGATTGAAACTCAGGCATAAAAATATACACGCTGCTGTGTGTAGTGTAATTTAAATTTTGTGTGGATTATATGAAATAGTTAGACATATAATATGTTGATTTCATTAAAAAATTTTCTCCAACAAAATGATCAGTAATATTCTTCATATGATGATATTATATGCTGGTACTTGAGGAGGAAAACAGTTTTCAGAACTGTATGAAGGGGGTAGCTAAGAAAATTGTTTCCATCAGGTTCTCTTTGTCATCTTTTGATCTTGAATGACCAAAGGTTTACAGCCTCCTTGCCTTTACCCAAGGCTTGTCTTTTTCTTAATGGTACTGCAAAAGTCAAAACTGACCCTTCAAACTGAAGTCCTTGCAGGAGCTGGGGACAACAGACTTGGAAAGCATTGTTTTATCTGACTCAAATAGAAGCACTATATGATCTTCTTTTTTTCTTTTTTTCTTTTTTTTTTTTTTCCCCCTCTGATAGTTCATCAAACAAGAGGTTTTTGCAACTTTTGGTAGTACATTATATATTTATTTATGGTACTGCCTTGCAGCCTCTTACAGGCGGAAATAGCATAAGCAATTTAAAAATGGAAACCAAAAAGTGATTTGGCTCCAGGAATGTAAAGACAGTTGCTTTAATGACAGTTGGTTTCCCTTTAATGACGTTGGTAGACTATTTTAGAAATATATGTGATGAAGGTGTAAAACATCACAGCTATGTGAGCTATATGAACTTAGAAAAGCTGCTGCCTTTATGACTCCAGCTGATAAAAATTACCACTTTTCTCCCCATGTTTTGGCACAAAATTCTTTATTCATAATCAAATGTGAGTTTGCAAAATTCAGTTTAAGAGCAGAGCAATTGTAGGTGAGCTGAGAGAAAATAGTCTTGACTATGCATGGGCCTTGTTAACAGGAGGGGGTACAGATTGCTGACCTCTGAAAGCAGCTGCAGGTACTTTAATGCTCAGATAAATGAGGAAATAATGAGAGGTGATAGATCAGGAGGTTTGTAGTGGGCACTGTAGTTTTTCTTAATAATTCCTGGTGTTTGTATTTGGCAATGAGAATACTCAGAAAGAAAACAGCAATATTTATCACTTGAACTAGAAGTGAACATGTGTGAGTTTCAGCAACTGCAAAACAACAGCATTAATGTTTCATTTTCCCCAGTACATTTCTTTTTAGCATAATTCTTTCAAATTCTTAAGTGGATGGTTGTAGTTAAGTGTAGTCTTGCTACTGTCATATGAGCTTTAAGTTCTCTTTTTTATCCTTATGAAAATTTTGATTAATATGATAAAAAGAACAGAGAATTTGAAGCTGTGTTTTGTAAGTTGAATCAAGAGTATGTTGTACATTGCCTTCAACCAGTGAAACATTCCAGTGCTAATGTTTGTAACATTGACTGTGATGGGGGTTTCTCTTTAGAATGTCTCAATACAGTGTAAATTACTAAAATGGTATCATTTTTGGATGAACTTTTAAGACTCTGTATATCATTAAAAGTTTATTTCTAAATGAATATAATTTCATGTTTTCAGATTATTTAATTTTTTTTACAAGTTGATGGTACATTAAAGTGGAGCTATCAATTCAGTGCTGAAATTAATTTTTAGCATTAATCTGCCTCTGTTGTAATTAAACTATACTCAAAAAATGAAGCACTTGAAACAACTTAAGAAAGGAACTTGCTTGAAATACTTGATGAATGTGAATGTGGTCCAATTTGGCAACCACAACTAAATAAAGAAACAGGCTTGCAACTCTGCTCCCCCCCTCTTCTCCATTAACTGTGACTAAGAGGGAGTGTTTTCTTCTTCACAATAAGAGGAAATCTCATTTGTTACATGGCAACTTTTAATGTTATCTCTGTAAGCACTGTTTAAAGACAAATTACAATACCAAACACTGATTTAATGGAAAAAACATGTATTGAACATGGGAAAAATGTATAGTTTGGTCCTATGAAAATCTCTCAAGGACTTTTTAGGTAACCTGTTCTATATTAAAAATAAAAAACTTGAAAAAATAGCTTACTTTCATGTCCTCAAAGTGTTTTCAACAGATGTTCTACGTTTCATCTTGTAAGAGATACTTCAAAGCCATCTGTGGTGTTGTAAAGGTTGAGAATAGTGATAGAAAATGAAAACCTTAATTTTAAATTTTGGAAGAGGATCTTGGAACTAGTCCTGTTGTATAGAGTAGTAATCCAAGAACAGTTTGCCACTGATTTTAACAAATCTTGAATGAAATAATGAGTCTCCAGTCAACGTATCCAAAACCATAGTTAATTAACTACAATAGTTTAAGGAAAATTTAAAGACATAACATTTCATAATATCAATAGTATATATATTTCATATTAATAAGTCATTATGAAAAATCGTATTGAATGATATGGCAAATAGGTGTGAAGACAGAGGCTTGCTCTTGTAGATCAAGTCATGGTTTTTTTGTTCTGATTGCTGGTCCCATATAAACTTGTGGGAATACTTGGATAGGCTTTTATAATATATAATATTTTTGCTTAGATTAATGTTAACTTCATTCTTAGCTCTTTTTGAGCTTTACTATGTTCTACCAATGGCATTTAGCCTGTACATAGACCTGGTTCTGTTTCTGGAATATGAAAGGTCTTATTCTTTAACAATGTACGGGTTTATAAAGACAAATGTTACCCCCTTCTGTTATAGTTTTCTATATGATTCAAATGCTGTTTTAAGTTTCTTTTTGACTTTGTCAAATTGGTTTATGATATATTTTGTAAGATATATGGACACTTAGGAGTTTTCACTATAAGAAAGTAAAACAAAAAGAAGAAAATATCTTTAAACAATAGAAACTGAAGAAAAGAACACTGTAGTGTAAGTGCAGTATGGAACAGTTGTGTGAACATGATCCAGAAGTTATTTCAGTGCTCCACTATGCATTTTGTCCCTTTATGTACTTAGATTTCTTTTCAGGGTAAATTTTACTTCGAATTTTCTTGCTTTGTAGTATAAGACTTGGAAGTGATTTCACATCCATATAATGTTTTTATTCCTCTTGCAATTGCATCTTGTTGATGCACACTGTTAAAATTCCTCCACAAAAGTATCTATGTTCATTCTTTTAAATAATATGAGAGTTGCTGTGTAGTTTTAATGCTGTTTAAATTTGCAGTCAGTAATTAATACAAGTAAAATAAAATGTTTGGTTTGAATATTTTTGGCCAGTAAAATATTGTTTCATAGAAGACATTAAAATAAATGGAATTATATTAAAAGCAATGTCTTGAATCTTGTCTGATCTCTGAGAGAAAGGGATCCCATCTATTAGCAGCAGGAGTCTATAAAGAGAAAAGATGCTTTGATACTTTTCTTTTTTTCTTGACTATATTCTCCATAAGGTAACAGAAGATTTATGTAAATACTGCCAGACTTAGAGGCCCTCTCAGCAAATTGTATTGCTATATGGAGTTTGTGTTAGAAATGGTGCAAATGGATACCCAATACAAACAACTAGGAAAAGAATCTGAGAAATTAACTTCCAGGGCTGAACCTAAATAAATTTTACAGCAGTAAAGTAAATTTATTGTTTTGGTAACCAGTAAAATTTGTTTTCCTGCTTCTTGCAACTGAGTCAGAAGCAGTCTTTATTTTTAATTTTTAAAGGAATTTTTTTCTATAACAGAAATCATAGAAAGACATTGAAATTAGGCCTTCAAAGCATGTCAACACTTTTGTGTGTTGTCTTACCCCAAAGTATGATTTATATATGTCTTCCCTGATGAATTTTTGAGCTCCATCTGGGCACAGAACTCCAGAATCCCCAGACAGTTTGTTCTAGTGTTTTGCTGTTTATATTTCTAGAAACCACCTTTTTGAAACTGAAATCCTGTTGACTTATCTCTTCTTTACAATCTTCTGAAAAATGATATTACAATTTATTTGTCCACCCTAGGATCATTCAAATTTTATAAAAAATCTCAAAGGCATCTTCTTTGATGTATTTGAAGAACATTATGTTGGCTGAACAATGCTTCTTGTTGCAGCTCATTTCCATGAATTTTACCTCTTTCAGTCTTGTTTGACAACATTTTCACTCCAATCCTTCTTGCTGCTGAGAACACAGGCTAAAATGATGCCTCTCCATAAAACCTACAAGACTGGCTGTTCCTGTTCATTGTTCAACACAAGTGAAATATTTTAAAAACATTAATTAATGCAGAGAGTCTAGAAAAATATTGATTTTTTAAACAATATTTTCAAACAAAAGCTTATTGGTATCAGTAGTGTTGGAAGCAAAAAAGTGGTTTGTCCTGTATGGCTTTACATTTTCCAGCTAGCCATCACAGCAATGCTTGGTAAGGCTGGTAGGGTTTCAAATAGAATAATGTCTGTGGATTTAAGCAATAAGCACTATTATGAAATCAGGACGCTGGTAGTATGCTCTCTATCAGACTACTGTTCTAAAAGATGAGATCCTTTAAAGGCTTTAGCATTCTTAGCCACGAATCTGTTTTCCAAAGGGGGGAAAGTGGTCAAAATTCATTGTTTGCATAAGATAGTAGAAACAAAGCATTTTTTGCCCTGGATTCTCCTTTTGCATCAACAGACAGGTAGACAGAAAGGTATCTCTTGTGTTCTTTGTAGTAAGACATTCCATAAATTCATTTTGCAGTTGTTTTGTTAGTAAAGTTTCAGAAAACCTTGTCACTGACACTTGTTTTTGTAGATTGTTATCTACTTGTCACACTTGTTCAGCCCTTGATCTTAAAATATTTATTTTATTAGATCTCCTAGATTATACCTAAATTTAAATGGGTTTGTACTGTTGCTTGAAATAGGTTTTTTAAAAAATTATTATCTAACTATTTTATAGCCCTGTAAAATGCAATTTTTCTGTAACTAGCTTTATTTTTAACTTCCAGAAACAGTCTGAGCTAAAATCTTCTTCCTGTTTTTTGTAAAATAAAATGCCTAATATATGCTAAATTAGAGGTTTTCAGACACTGCAATTTCTATAGTAATTGTATTTTCCTTAATAAATAAATGATTAGGAAGTAAATTCACAGGGGAGGAAAAGAATCTGTGGGTTTATGAAAAGCAAAAATTATTGCTGGGATTTAATGAGTGAGAATGATGATGTTTTGTGCAGTAATTGCAACTTCTTTTATCAAATCACGATACGTAAATGAATGTCTTTTATTGAATAATATGCCAAAACAAACTAAGTTGAAAAGTATGTCTATTCCCCTTCAGATTTATTTCATCTGATACTGAGGTAATAAATTCTTGAAATAAGGCCAGAAAGACAGTTAAGATAATCAAATCACCAGACCTGAAACATCTACATTCCTCTATTGGACAGAAATTTTCATTTTACTGATTAAATAATTTTTAATCTCTTAGTGTTTCATTCACACTGTCTTTAATTAGGATGTACCTGCACTACTGAATGCTTTGGCAGTGTCCTGTTTAAATGATGACTTGAATAGCCATAAAGATCAAAACACAGGAAGAGCTAAGTCTTATTTCTAGTTAACCACATTACAGTAGTTTTTTCATTAAATATTCAATCCAGTAATTAGTTTTGGTTTATGCACAAGAAGATTGTAATCAGCCATCTTTGCAGGTTATGAAGTAGTAGGTATGTTTTGATATTCAGCTAGTTAGCTCTTTCTCAGTTAGATAACAGACCAAAAACCTTATTAGTGTAGTAGTAAAAAAATAATTTATATGATGTTATATTGCTCTTTGAAAATTTCACAAGTATATATAGTGATGCCAGAGACACTGCATGTAAAAATGTAAGATTGGTTTTTATATCATACCCAGAAAGACATCGCTATCCTCTTCCAGAATATACTAAACGCAGATGTTTTCTGAGACACAGAAAGAATAATCTCCTATCATTTTGCACTGTTGAAGCTGGATGGATTTCCAGGACAGTTTTATTTTTCAAATGAGGAAAAAGCCTAGAATGTTCAGAGTGCAGTTTCTATTAGGTGATAAATATAAGGCTTTAATTTGAAATTTTAACTTCAGAAACTGGATCTAAATTTAGCAGCCCCAGAAAAGCAAGCTGAACTGCCTCCAAGTATAAAAACTGAACTAGTATGTTACTGGATTAAAAGTGCTTGGGTTCACAGGAGATTCTTTCAGGAATTCAAGAATTATGTAATGTGAAATCATTGTAGTAATTACACCTGGGTGGTTTTTGCAACCTGAAATTAGACTGGAGTTTGTAAAGATAAAGATTTCTATCTTCTATATCTGAAAACTACCATAGTTTCTGTATGAAATAAGCTGCTATTCAGGCTAAGAAGTGCTGTTTGAAAGATGTTCTTTTTGCAAGGACATCAGGATACTCATGACTATCATTGGTATTCATCTACCTAGTACTGAAATGTGTTAACATCTTGCGCTTGAGAAGATGCTCCCTTTCTTTTACATCCAAACAGTAGTTTGGAAACCATGGTACTGTATAGTCTAAATTCGATGGTGGGGAGAGTTGGGTCTGTTAAATCTTCTCTATACACTGAACCTGTGTAGCAAATGACCAAAATAATTGTGAAGAAAACAGTAAAAGTTCTAGCAAGGGTTAAATTTTTCAATTGATTTGATTGACTTCTGACCTTAACCTTTTCAAATTACTACTTCTTGTAATGGACAGGAATCTGTTTATTAAAGTGAAAACTTAATGAGTTTTCTGAGGAATTTCTTTCTCTCTTATGCAGGAATAGATGGCAACTTTATTCATCCTGGGGTGCAACTAAACGTTGTTTTACAAAGAAGTTGCTACCAACTCACCATTAACAAAGAGAAGGGATGATATTTTGGTGGACACATATTCCAAGCCCGTGTTGTCACTAGTTACCAAGAAAACAATTTGAGAAACTTTTGAAACATAACATCATATTGCAAAGAACCTGGCTCTTCAACCTGCTTCTTAAAATCACCATAAATATTTTGGCTTTTGAGGCAGTTAATAATAAAGACAGAAACACAAATTACTCTACCGCAGGGAAACTTTTTTATCAGTGCTCATCCTTAAAACTTCATCTTAAAGTAATTAGTTTTATTCTCTAGGTGGACTCCTCACAACCCAGATGGTATGGGAATCTGATCTTCAGTAAGACCAATTCATAATTTTTAGTCTGTCATAAGCATACTAAGTATTGCCAAATTCACAGCATATAAATATATAAAATTTATATAGTATATAAATATAAAGTATATAGTATATAAAATATAATTTATTTAAGAACTGCATTTTTATAACTCCCTATCTCTCTCACACACACCTATACAAATGCTTTTCATTGTATTTTGATTAGTTTAGATGTCACTTGTAGACATTTCAACGCACTTTATATGAAACATTGGTCTATACTATTAAAACAATATTTCAATATTCAACAAGTCTCTAGCTGATATAGCATTTTAAGACATTGACACATTTTCCTACTTCCAAGTTTACAGTGTTGTTTCATTTTGTATCTCTAAAGAATCAAACAATAATGAACACTTTAAAATCTTTTAAAATAGTTTTCAGAGTTTGAAAGGAAACGTGAAGAGAATGCTAATTAGCATTAAGACCTGTAAATCATACAACACTTTATTTGTTTAGGTAGGCAAGCAGAGTTACGTGATAGGGTGGAGGCAGGATATCCTAATCATCATAAATTTTTCCTGTATAATTATGAACCCTAATCAACATTTTGTGTGCACTTCTCCCGTGTGCAAACAACTACCTAAGCTGTTGGTACTCTTTATGCAGTCTAAAATCCTCTAGTTTGTCTATATTGTAAAGGCCTAGCTAGATTGAAGTATCTCAATTCATATACCTAGATTGTTTTCTTAAATTTAGCAATTTGACCCATGATGAAATGAAAAAGGTTTTCTCTGTTTTTTCCAACTCTTGTTCTAATTAGTCCTAACTGCATACAGAAATCTAAAAGCCTTGGCTATCTGCTCCAAAATATGTATTCTAGCTATGCTACTCTTTTTGTGATCTCAACTCAAATAGACTTCCAGCATACTTGATGGTTGCCCATGACACTAACTCTTTTTTTTGGGATAGAGGGTCTAGAATTCCTCCTAGGCTTCTATGGTCATGGATGAGAAAGCTGGCTGAAATTAATTAGAGCTTCCTCTCAGTTGTGAAGTGCAGTGCAGAGAATGGCAAAAAGTGCTCAGGAATAGCTCTGAAGTTGAAGATCTCACCAGTCCCCAGATTAGCATGGACACAGATTGTGTCCTGTTTCCTGGACATTGTGTAGTTGGCAGTGCCTCAGCCACAAAGCAGAGACTTGTTCCAATAGAGAGCAACACCTGCCTACATGAATACTTTATTTGTTGCTCTAGGTATCCTTTATACTGAGATTATTAATATCTGAGCGACAGCACTCTATTGTTTTGGTATGGCCTTCTGTTGTCCAGCTGCAGCTGGCAGCATTTGGAAAGGGCAGCATAAAATGTGAATGGACAAGAGCAGAGCAGAGAATTGCTCACAAATGGAGATGGAGATGAATGTTCCTGAATGCAGGAGCCCCAGAACTGATAAATGTGGGATTGAAGTTTCCGAACTGGAAAAATATAATTCTATGTTAATAGCAGAATGAATTAACAGTAATAGTATAATTTATTTTCTTATCTCAGTGGTCTTTCAAAATAAGAAGGTTAATTAGCTGAGCTAGTTAGCTAATTAACTTAGCTAAACTTAGGAAATGTCTGAGTAGCCCTGAAAACATGGAGATAATTGTTCATATACTGCATTCTCAGAAGGCAGAAAGAATTTTTCTTTCCAAAAGCAGTGAAGTAAAAACATTGGTCAGACACAGTTTTTAAGGTTGTGAAGACAACTTTAACCCCAAACTTGTATGCAAGTTTTTCATCTGTACCTGACAAATACTTGTCATCTACAACAGCAATCAAAGAATACTTACTTTAAGAATAATAATGTTTAAGAATAATATTATGAAACTGAATATAACTGAACTTGTCAAAGGACCTGGCCTGAGAGTTATTTTCTGGAAATATTTTGTCTCAATACATTCACATTCGTGTTTCCTCTCATTCTCCTTTGAAGGCAGCAGTCTTTTTCTTCATGTAATGTATTGGGGGTTTTTTTCTCTCCTTTTATTTTGGTTTTCTTTCTTTTTTTTTTTTTTTCCATGTTGTCCCTTACCCAAGCTCATCTCTAGCATTGTTGCTGAAGTTCTGAGTAAACTGGAAATTACTAAAGAATTACTTTGTAGAAGTGCACTCACTTTTAGTAACTGGCAGCAAAGTAATGGTAGGGGCAGCTGGAAGGGGGACCAGGCCAAGTTCATCAGCCTGTTCTAGAAAAGTTCCAGCAGTGGTCTGAATAATTTTGTGGCTTATATTTTTAATAGAGAAATCTCATTTTATTTGAGAATACCACTGGTACTTCTCAGTTGACAGAGTCAGTTACAGAGGATTTGTCTTGTGACTTTCTGTAGAAGAGAAACTTTCTTGTTCAGTCATTTCTTTTAATAAGGAAGCAGCAAAAGTATAGGGTTGGCAGAAGAATAAATTATATTTTAGTGTTCAGATGTATCCTTGCAGATGTTTTCATATATTAATTATATATTTTTTTTTAAATTTTGACTTTTTTTTCCACTGTGGCTTGTTTCTGTAGAAATCAAGATTTTATTTTTTTTTTAATAATCTTTGTGAGAAAAATGATTAATTTTCACAGAAATGTTGCACATTTATATAAAAGAAAGACAACCTCACACAAAACCCCACTCCTAATGCTTTTTATAGACATATATGTTTTCTGTCTTGATGTTTCTGTTTTACAACCAGCTGTGAGTCTGCATTTATCAAGGCTGAATTTATTACATAAAATATGAAAGCAATAAGTTTCTATAAAGTTTTGGTATAAATCAGGTTTATTTTTTAAGTAATCATTTAATCAAAACTGGCTGTGTTTTCTAATGCCTGATCAGACAGAGACAAATAGATGAAAGCTAAAACTTGAATATAATCAAATACGAATATACAGAAAAATCAAACACTCTAAAAGAGTGCATGCATTTTTGCAAGGATATGTCCTTTCAATAAAACTCACTCTTCAACATTTTTCTAGAGAAAATAAATATTTAATCAGTTACAGCTCCAAAATGGCATGTAATTTGTTGTTTTTCTAGGTCAACAAAGAGCAATAGTCAATTGTATATAAATGAAAGAAAAGGTTATCAATAAAACAAATATGAAATTACAGATGACAAGAGAGGCAATTAATTTTAGGGAAAAAAATCTGGAAATTTCATAGAACAGAAATACCTATATGTAATGTTGACTAAGTGTTGATTGAGACTTCACTTGTTTGTCCAACAGAAATGAAGGTGTGAGTTCAGATTGGTGCATTATAGTCTGCCTAACTTAATTTTGCTCTAAAAAAGTTGGGCTTTTTTGTTATTTAGTGGACCCTTATCCATGCTTTCCTCTCTACATTGTCCACCCTTTCTGAAATTGCTATATTATACATACACTATATATAATCTTTTTTATTTACAAGAAATGGTATTGTGTACTTAGGCCCATATGCATATTTACATGGTGTTAAAACTGACAAATTTCTAATTTTTGGTAGTATTTTCTTATCTTTTAGGTTTTCATAGAATATATAGTAGCCAATAAAGAGATGTTAACTACAGTAACTAATTACTAATTTCAGTTCAGATTCACCTTGGTCTCCTTCATTTCATTAGGGTCTTTAACACCTTCAATATATTGAAGTAGTTGATATTGTTTGATTTCTCTAGGTACTTTGGTTTTAGAGATGTAAAAGCAAAACAAATGTTCTATTAAAATAATCTAAATTCGTTGAATATATTTATGTAAGTACATGCATTTAATAAATGTGTGTATAGGACATATTACTGTATGGAATTTAACATATGTATAAATATTTCTTTACGTGCATTCTACAATATCTTTTATCCCATCTCAAACATACATAAACTCTATGCTGTTCTGGTATCTGTGACTTGTTAGACAAATTCATAGTCATGTTTTGCCTTGTTTTGGGGTTTTTTATTATTTTGTTTATCTTCTATACACTATTCTTATATTATAAAAAAAATTCTACACCACAATACTGTTGGTGTAGAACATTTTGGTATTGTTGGAAACCATTGATTACACTTGACTGTCTTGTGATCTTTTCTTGAAATACATAGAAATCTAACTTGCATGCCAAGTATTCTTTGATTAATATCTATGCAGATAAATAAATGCCCTTCATCCTGGTTTTTTATAAGTGATTTATTTAAGGGTTTATATTTTTCTTGACAATTTTTTGTTGCTTTTTTCCCACTGGACAATATTGGAGCAGCTTCTTAAAGTCAGTTGTTACTGAAGTTTGATAAGCTAATCTGGTCACATTATGGCTCCTGAAACAGTGAGAAAGTAAAAGTTTGTGGGATTTTGAGGTTGGTTGGTTTTGGATGGGTTCTTCGTTGTTTTCTTTTTGTTTGGTTGGGTGTTTTGTGTACTATTGCAGGGAGTGGGGCAGGGTAGGGTTCTGATTGGTTTTTTTAAGGCTGTGTTTCTGAATGAGACAGTTCCAGAGAATATTGCACTGGTTAACTGATGGTATTAAGCATAATTCTAAGGAAAACTAAGACTTCGTACTTAAATTGGCTGAGATCTCATTTCCTTTGTATCCCTCTAGACCTCTACCCTCAGGAACTGAGCTGTGGGTTTTAAGTGTAAGAGTAGAAGGAAACGGGATGTCGTATTCTCTTGTCCTCAGTGGCTGAAGGGAGTTCACCTGCAAATTGTTTGGTCTAAAATATCAAGTCCTGTTGTAAGACATTTTAAAGTAGAAAAAGAACACTGTATAGTGTGTATCTTCCTCCCATTGCTTCCTGAGAGCCTTCATTAGCGGCCTTGCAAAATCCTGTGTTTTATCAGATTTCATTTATCTGCATTAAGGGTGACCCCATCATGTTTGCCCATTGTCTGCTTGCTCATACATTAACCCACAGCTGTCAAACAAGTAATAGGTGGAGGTCCAGTGGGCTGGTACTTCCTGCTCGCTTCCAGATGCACTGATAAAAGACTCTTTACATGGATGTCTCTCAGGGTTTGAGGGGCTGTCAGGCTAAAGATGAAGGGCTGGTTGCCTTCCTCACATGTCTCAAACACATATACACACATATCTCCATATCAACAGCGTCAAAGTAAAACTTCCAAAGTTACTACAAAAAGTAGTACTTATGTTCTCTTACTGTTTTGTGAAACCTCTAATCAGAGACAAGAAATGTACTTCTGATTGACAAAAACACTGCTTGCTATTCTTATGCATATCCTCATGGCTGAGCAAGAAAAGTAAATTGAGCACCACCTATTCTGTTAAACTTTTTTCTTTGATAATAATAATAATAAAGCATTACAATGCTGAATATTGTGTCTTCAGAAATTCTTTTCAACAGAGATGATTCAAAAAAGTATTTAATATACAAAACCTGCTGTTAATTACAGAAGTAACAGAATATTCCGAGTTGCAAGGGACCCACAAGGATCATTGAATCCAACTCTTAAGTGAATGGCCCTTATGGGAATTGAATCTGCAAAGATGCATCTGAATGATAATAGGAAAAAAAATGATGCTTTTATATATGTTGACTTGATTCAATTAATTGAGGAATTCAAAAGCTTCAGATTCAGGAAATGTATTGGTTTTTACACTGAAATGTGACATAGTTCATCTACCTAATTAGCTTGAACTATAGTAGAAAATAGTTTTAGAATATTCTTGGCTCTGGAATACTGTCTGGAACTTGGCAGCTCTCTCTGGCTATTGTGACCTTTGCATTGAGCTGCTCAAACCCCATTAGGGTGTTAACCAACTTTATCCATAAATAAATTGAGAAATTATAGGTAATGATAAATGCACACTGCTGGCTCTATATGCCTGTAAAGCTTCTATGGAGTTTGAAAATCTATTGTCAAATTCTTTTTCTGGAAATTAGAGGGTGGGGTGTTTAGTGCTTCAAAAATAAATAAATAAGAAAGGAAATGGGTGTGGTGTTCCTCTGTCAATTGCAAACCCAGGTTGGTAAGTTGAGACTTTTCTACTCTTGGATATTTGCAATGGATTGACTAGATGAGTACAGTTATGGAGAAATGCTAAATATTTATTGCTAGACTGGAAATATTCCCCTAACATCTTGATCTTACAAGGTGTAATGTGCCTTCTCCTTAAATAGAGTTGTGTCAGTGGTAATAACACTTGGGACAGTCTCTCATTAAATTCTGCATTTAATAGGAGAAAGAAGTGAACTTCTGTTAACCTTTTCACAGCACACCCACGACCAGATATTTACACTTTGGAAAAGTACACGAGTCAAGAAACTAAAGGGTAACTTGGTGCAAAGTGATGCTTTCCATCACTGATGCTTATTACAGCAATGAAGGCATTCTACCCAACTCCAGTCTGGAATGTCAATGTTGTTGACTTCTCCATGTGGAGTGGAGAGATTCTGTTTGGCTTGTTTGGGAGTCTGGCACTGAAACTCATTTGAAGAAGAGATAAAGGAAATGATGGCTCAGTAGATAAAAAGGCAAGGCTGACATGGAGAAGCTGGGTGGTTAGGCACAAATCAGAAGCAGGGGTATAGTCTGAGCTTAAACTTGAGAAAAATTGTCATAGGAAAAAAAGGTTTTATGGCTCATAAAGGTACATATATATTATAAAATCTTTTGAGCAAAAATTTTCAAAGGTTTGGGTTTTTTTCATCATGTTGCTTCCTTCTGAATTGCAGATAGTATTTTAAAAAGCATTTTTTTTGCTACAGCTGAAATATCAGATGCATTTAGGAATGCAAATTTGATCTTGCATAATAGTATTCAGCATGAAATTGAACTTTGCAAAAAATATCCATTGATTTTATGGTATTAGAATTAATGAAAAGTGATCTGCAAGACTTTCAGAAGTATTCTCCCTACATTTTCAGCAGTAGGAGTATGAATCAAAGATGTATTTCCACTTTTTTTTTTTAATTTTTTTGGATAATTTTTTAAAATGACAGTATGTCTGAGTCTACTTGACAGAAAAGTCTGCAGGTATCATCTGAAATAAAAACTTTTGTAGTTTATCAGAGTAGAAGGAAACAACAAAAACTTCCTTGACTGCTGAATGTTCTAGATCCTCTTTGTAAAAATGGGTGTTACCAAATATTAATCAGCTTTCATCCCTTATGTGGCTTATGAAAAATAGCTGGACCCATTCTTTTCATCAAGTATAGATATTTTTTTGAGGGGAATATTAGACAGAAAACATCCTTAAAGAAGTCAAGTCAATTATTGATAAATATCAAATATTGCTTAATAACTAGACTTTATTAAATGGCAAAATGAATTAAATATTTAGAACAGGATTAAATCTATTTAATTTTGCAATGGGATTTAATTTGTAGTGGTCATTTTGCTTTCTCTTTATGGCATCTGACAGAAGAACTAGACTCTGAAGCATATATAAAAAGGGCTTTTCTCAAATATTTTGTAGGGAGAATTTTAAGAAAATTGTGTGACTGTTTTAAAGGAGGGGAGTAAAATGCAAAATGCAAATGTTTCTTTTCATTTATCCTTGGGATAAAACAGTAGTCTTTTTCATTTTGAAATGTCCATTTCCAATTTAGAAGTTAACTAACCTTAAAAATAAAGGAAGAAAAGGGGAAAAAAATTAAGTTAAAACAAAAATTGAATTGAAATGTTACATCTTGAATTAAGCTAAATATTCCAGGTAGATTAGAATACATTTCTCCTCCTGATTCCTCTCCTCCCACAGTCAGCATTTTTTAGAGGTGGAAGGTGTTCTTTTGCTTCTGTCAATCTTCCCAGCCAGAAACAGCTCTCGCTGTGATTTTTCACAGTTTTGGTACAGAAGGAAAGACTGTAATGTAGTTCCATTCATTCTTCTTTGAGACATTGCAGAAGATGGTTTATAGGCAGTTCGTTTTTGCCTTTCAAAAGCCATAACTGCTGAAATACTCGAAACAAGAGACACAGTTTGTTTCTTTGGGGTTTCTTGTTTACTTTTTATCTGATTTTTGAAAATATTTTCAATTACTACAGCAGACCTATGGGTGGATATGGGCTGATGTTACTGTAGGTTGCCATTGGCATTTCTAAAGTTTGTTTTATTTCTTCTTCAGCTGGAACTATTGCCTTCCTTTACATTTGGCTGGTTACAAGCCATGGACTAAGGCCATCTGGCTTAGTTGCAACCCAGATGAGTTTGGCATGGCAGAATCTTTCGAGCAAGTGGCAAAATCTGTAGCTTCTCCCTCAGCTGTGAGTCTTCCTGCAAGCTGGTCAAATTGTCTTACAGTAGTTTAACATTTTCAGTGTCATATTTTCTTCTTACTCAAGATACAGCTTTTCTTTCTCTAGTCCTATGGTGTTTTTTGACTCCTAATTAATAAGTGGATGAAAGAGAGATGCCTCAGCTTAGTTCCTTGAAAACTTTTTGTGGGCAATCAACCACTAGAAAAGAACTGACCTTCTTGTTATATTTATTCTAAAGAATAAATCATTTGGTGTAAATCCTTTAGGAAATTAACTCAAGGTCTTGGGAAGAAAACTGTGTTCCTCATATTCATGAGGTTAGTGTTTCATAAGAATCCAGTAAGTTTTGACTGATTATTGTGTAGCTGTTTTGTTTTAATAGTTTGGTTTGGGTTTTTTGCTGCTTCTCGATTTTGTTCTTAGTAAGCTTGATTTGAGTGTTATTCTTGTAATACTTGATTGAAATAGTACTTTAGAATTTTTTTAATTTTGTAGTTTTCTTTGAAACTGTCATATGCCCAAGGGAAACTTTTCACAGCAGTTCCCAGGTCCAGAAGGTCAAATACACCTCCCACAGATATATTTTCAGGCTTTATTTACAAATCAATACTTAGCTTCTTTTACACAATAGGGACCACAGTGTCAATTAAAAACATGTTTCAGCAGGTACTTAGCAAGTCTTCACAGATGATCCATCTTTCAGCGGTGCAGCTAAACAGCTTTAAAAAAGAGGGCTTCAGGTTAAAAATAGGTTACATTGTAAAGACAATTACATCTTCAGTTGCCAGCATATGTTTATACTGGGTGGGCTATTGGCAATGAACTCTTTTATTAAGTGCGTTTTTCCTGTAAGTTCCCTGTAGCATATTCCATTTTAGTTGATACTGTACCTAAGCTGTCTCTAAGGCAACCAGACTGGCTTTTTGTCCTTTAAGAGAGGAAGTCATCATACATGTGTATGGATACACTAGAAAAAGAGACATCTGTAAGGAATTTAAATATTACTCACAGACTTTTCATTCCTATGCTACTGATTCCCCTTACTTATTTGTGGGGTCCATTCTTGTAGATCTGACCTGGATGAATATATTAGTCATAAGAGTGAAGAATTTATCGAATGATTCAGTAGAAAGGTATGCAATGCATGAAAGGTGACATGGAGCAGGCATTTTAAATACTCTGTACTGGGAAACTTAAAGCTCTCAGAATTTGATTGAGATCACTAAGAGGTTGAATCAAGACAGGGCAAGTACTACCTAGAGAAAATTCATGATGTTAAGTTGGAAAAATCTGAAAGTTCAAAGGCATCAGCAAAAACCTGTTTCTAAGATGAAGAAGGTGTTAGGTGAACAAGTAGTGTATTATAATTTGAAGGCTTCTTTTAGCAGTGGTCAATTTATTATGAGTAAATAATTGTATGATATGATTTCATTTATAATTTAACTTTTTGCTCATAGTTTTACTTTGCTGACTTTGCATTGTCACATATACGCAAAGTAAGGGCATTTATAGTAGGCATTTACATCAGGGAGCTTCTCCAGCATTTTCTGCTGAAAGAGAAGATGAGGAGGAAGAGCTTAAAGTTTTTACCTATGTTAATGTTTGGAGCTTTTATTTTATTCATGTTGTCTTCAAAGAAAAGCTATTTTCTGAGTTGTTGGCCACTGGTAAATTGGAGGATGAGGTAAATTGCTGGTAAATTGGAGACTAGATGAGGTTGTCTTGATGCAACTTCCCTGCAGAAATTTGTGCCATCAGGAAAAAGTGTTATTAAAATTCTCTATTAAACAACTCTAAGAATTTCACATACTGAATTTCCTATGGGAACTGAGAAAACTATGTTAATAATTATAGCAATTATTAGGCAAATCATTGAATAATGACTGACAAAGTAGTTTTTGGCAATGAACGCTGCTGTAGTATAATAATTGTGTTTCAGTGCAATTCAGTCTACCCTCTTTCTGTTTGAGACAGTTACATTCCTGGTTCTCATATCTGTGAGGAACTGAAGAATAGTTTAAGAGAAGAAGTTAAGTTTTTAATTCAAATATTTGTAATAGTATACAAGGAAAGATGGTCTCTCTTGAAACTTTATTTGTTCCTCTAGAAAAGCTTAGATGAAATTCAAAGACTAGGCACTTCTTCTGGTGGAAAAAGGCTCACAGAAAGGGGTTTTTAAATTACATTTCATGGTTAATTTAATGAATACAATTGAAAGAAATTGGGGACTTAACTGTTCTTAAAATACGCCACTATACTACACTACTGTTGAATATTGCCAAGTTTCTGAACTGTCAAGTGGTCTTTATACTTATGGCTCCATGGAAAAAAAAAAATTGATTTCATGCCATATGATGACATATAAATAGCAAGGCCTGTTTCCTTGGAGGATATAATTTGCTTTTAACTTGAGAGAATATTTTATCATCGCAAATAATTCTAAATGTTATCTCGCACTTCACGTCTGTTACTTTGTTTCTGTCTTCTGTCTGTTTTGATGAATATGTTCTCCAGGGGGTATTGTCTGTATGCATCTCGTTTATGCATGATAAAAATTGTTGCTAGATTTAATTTTGATTGTACAACTGTTTTCAGTCTGTACTTCAGTTTCCTTTGATTGCTTTTCTTTATTTGGTGCTTTGCCATGAGTCAAATATTAGTGTAACTAAAAAAAAAAAAGAGTGCTAGTATATGATTAGGCTATGCCTTGTTCCATCCTTTTATATCATTGCATAGTCTCCAGACATGTTAATTTAAATAACTATTTCCAAATGGGTATAACTGTACTTTTTTCTTATTGCTCCATTCTTCCTACACCTCAGCAACTCCTACTTCATGTATTCAGTGAAAGATATTTTCTTATTGTTTATGAATTGTTGCCTATCAACTTCTGAACAACTGACCTTCTTCGCCTACTTCGTACGTCAGAAAATTCCTTTTCTCCACTTTCTTAATTGAAGAAAATTTGGATAGCAATGTAGATAAAATAAAAATTATGTTTTAAAATATTTAATATAATTTCTATCTCCTAAGCTATTTTTTCCTAAAAATCACTATATTTGAAATTATATTGCTGTTCTGAACCCTTGTACTTGTCAGATTTTAAACATACAGATTTTTATTCCATTTCCCAAAACATGTTGACTTTGTGTTGTTGGGATGTTCTTTCCTTTTTTCCTTTTTTCTTCCCCCTCAATATTCCCTCATGTTTGAGCACGTTAGTTTTAAAAATACTTGGAGACTCAAAGAATCAGTACTGATGGACTCTTGAAGTCAATTGATCTCTTAACTTTTGTATCTATGTTTTTAAACACAGCTAAGCCATTTAGTTACCTTTTATTGAGAGCAAGATGTTTCTGTTTAATTTGTCCTGTGATCCTTTAAATGAAGGAACAAAAGGAGTATACCAACAATATTGTCAGCACAGCATGCTGTATATAGTTTCCAGAGATCCATATTTAGGAAAAAAAAAAAAAAACCTGTAGAAACAATACTGTTATTCACAGTTGCCACTACAGGTTGAAGCTGGTATTTCTAAGTCACACTAATAATGTATAAGGTAAAAGTTATGGTTAAGATATTTTGCTCCCAAGTCACAGATGTTGTCATGCATATAGTCAAGATATAAAAATTACTATTTCTGCTGTACTTTACTATGAATAAAGACAGTTGGCTTGGGATAAAACTGATCAAATATTGACAACCATAATACAAATATCATAATCAGAATTAGTCATCAGGATTCATTTCTAGGCAGAATAGAGAAATAGGCATTCTATGGCACAACCAATCTCCTTCTAAAATGTGTAAGATAAAACACATGTTTTCAGTGCTCTCCATTGTCTGTGAAGGGACACAGGGTTAGCTTAGGTAAAGCCAAGCTGTCACGTCACTGCCTACAGAATTGGGAGACATCTCCAGTCAGCTCCCATATGTATGGCACATAATTGAAGCCAGATGTGAGTACACACTACTCTTCATATATATGGTTCTATTTTGTTGCTAGGAAAAAAATTTAATTAGATTCTGTTTTTATATTTTATTATATCTTTTTGACCTGCTGGACTTCTTGTCCAATAAAAAACCTCAAGAGAAACTCTTCATGAACTTCTTAGAATCCTTCTTTAAATTTGAATTACAAGTATGGTTATATTTTCTGGGTTCCTGTTAGGTTATGAAGTTCAGGATCATTCTGGCTTGCCAATATAAATTTTGCAAATGCATAAAAAGTTTTGCATTAAAGCATCTAACATTGTGGTGGAATACTGTTGTTCCAGAAAGTTACAATAAGTGATGAAAAATAAGTAATTTAGGTAAAGCTGCTGCTGATGAATGCAATTACAGTCAGGTTTGTAATTTTCCCCTTATATATTTGGGCTGTCTTTGGTCTTTATTTATTTAAGATTTAATAAATGACATATGTTTATTTTTGAGTAAGTTGAAGATCTTTGGTGTTGTGATGAAGTAAATTCCATTGGACAGAGGAGACTGCATTTCTTATTCCTTCATAAGCCATTCTTGGGAGTAGTTTACTTAGAGGCATTGAAAATGAGTGCACGAGGGACACAGTGAACAAAAACAGGACCTCAGAGCTTCCCATGGGAAATGTCTTTCTTGTTAGGTCACACAGTCAGGCTGTCACTTGTGCATTAAATATTTGAATCTTTTCAGCACAGATATGCATTTACCAGAGAGGGGAAGGAGACTGGTCCCTTTATATCCCACTCATTGCTTATCAGTTATGGGGATATGTTGTTTCCTGGAAAGGTGCCCTTATCAGAAGATGATTGCACAAAGATAGGTAGTTCCTACCATTTGCAACTGTTTGTCTTTCTTCAATGCAAACCCCTTAATCTAGGAACCTGACTGCCTTTGCCTTCAGATTTGAGTTTGAACAATGTACAGCAGCAGCAGCAAAGCTCTACATAATGACTCTTTCTTCTTACAGCCTTTTTCTGAGCAACACTCAGATATGTTCAGCCATAAGCTCACTGTATGAGAGAGTAGTGCAATGTCTTGTGCAGGCATAGGCCTACTACCTTTTAACAATGGCATAGATTAGTCTAGACCACTTTTTTGGGTACAAATTTGACAAATTTGTGTTTACGTATTAGATTTTAGTGGGTCTTTTCAACTTCCAAATTTTTAATATATTTAAATAGTACAAAAACAAATATGTTATGGAATTCTTGAAAAGGCCGAGGTTTTACAGTCCTTCTGATAATTCTCATGAAAAACAGACAAGAACCCCTGATCAATTTAAAATTTGAAAGGAATCAGGTGCTAAAAGTGAGCCGTAACCTCACAAATATGTGAAAATTCAGAGGCTTGCTGAATTAGTGTGTCTGTTCTTCCTTTTTAACTCTAGCACTGTTTTTCCATATGGATATGTAAATAAATAACCTACCTTCCCCATCCCCACCTTCCACTCTTCTCCCCTGTATATGCACAGCAATCAGAGAAAAAGATTATGAAATGTAATTTATCATTATCAAGTATCATCATCAAATGGTGTACAGGGTTAACCAGGAATATTCTGTTCTGCAAGGGAGTAAAAAAACCCAACAACTCATTGCTTGGTACAGCGTTTATTCCATGGTCTCTCACAATGCTCAGGATAACTAGAGAGAAGAGGGTGTCCTTGCACTTCTTGAGAAGTCTGAAAACCTGGAGAGCTCAAGTTTGGGTTTTTGTGAGGGTACCCAGTCCTACCACTGGTACATCTTTGTTTCTGCAGACAGGCTCCTCCTTCTGTTTCCTTAAGAAAAGGGTTAGAGGAAAAGAAGGTCTCGTAAATCCTTTCATTAGGAAATGAAATAAGTAATTTCTTGGCATCTGGAGTGGGAATTAGTGTAATATTATGTAACGCTTCCTCTGGTGATGTTTTGATAGAGTCAAAATTAATGAATTGAATGAAACTCAGACTGCAATTTTACAAAACAAATTGCAAGAATTATTACAACCAAAATGATAATGACTTGATTTCAATTCCAAAGGCAAACACAAATCTAAATTTAAAAGGCCTCCTTTAGGAGCATTTCCAGGGCACACTAGGTGGTGCTGTAATTCCAACAGCAATTGCTGAATGTGCTTTATTCCTTCTGCTTTCTTGTAAAGGTATAACTGGTTGCAGTAAGCTTTTCATAGACTTCCAACAATTTTGGAATTCTAAATGTTTTCAGTGTACTTTTAAGATGCTGTAACTGATCTTTTATTTGGTGGGAGCAACACTGAATCCTTTAATGTTTTGTATTTCAATTTTTGGTGTGGTGAAATAAAGTCCAAAAATTTTAATTCTTATTGTACCTAGGATTGAGGTTTCAGACATGAGTTTTCCTTCTGTTGAATATTTTTGGGAAAATTCTGGATGTCGTGCTCAAAAAATTCTACTGGAGAACATTATAATCTGTGCCTGCATTGGTACCACCACTTTACCAACATCAGTAGCAGTGAATCACACTGCACATAGTCTGGAACTGGTCTGTCAGAAGTGCAGGAGAACATGTTGGATTTAGATTCCCACGACTATCCATGTTAGTCATGTAGCCTTGTGGCCCCATATATAGGAGTTGCCATCACTAGAAAAATGCCACTGGTCTCTGTGTTAAGCTGACAGCATAGATTCAGGTTTATCAGGCTCTTTCTGGACATTGTCTCGGTCTTCCTGGAAATTTGTTTTAGCTTGTTTAGCTGCTACAGCAATTACCTAATGAGAAGATGACCATGAATGACTTGTTCTATCTTTTGCTTAGCTTTGTGCAATTTTGTGATATGGTGCTTATTGTTATGTAAATTGCCTAATAATAAGCAATAATATAATAAAGTTATTTTATATAGAATGAACTATGTTTGACCCTGGAACAAAATGTAGGATAGAGGGGACAGGGAATGACAGTAAAGCCTTTTAAATTATACTAGAGGGGCCCCTTTGCTATAAACCACTCCATGTGGTCAGTGACTGGTCACCACAGAAATGCAGCCTTGGGGCTGGTCAAAACCAGTGTTAGGGATTGCAAGGCAAACAGGGCAGAAGTATCCAAGATGCTAAAACTTGCTGTGTGTAGAGAATTTGGTTGTAGTGTGGAATTGTTAACCAACAACATCAGCAACATATAGAGCATGTTAGAAAGGGCATCAAAATAGTGCTATAGAGACCTTAGAGGGAAGGAAGAACACCAACATGACGCTTCTCCTTAATAAGACAAGAAAGTAGTCATCAACTTACACTGTAAGCCTTTGTCTTCTCCCAAAGGAAGGGTGTGATAACACCAAAAATAAGGTGTAAATACTAACAAGTGTATGGAATCAATTTTAACTACCACTTTCGAAGATTTTTCTATAATAATATTTTTTCTTTTGTTATTTTCTTTTTTTTTTTTTTTCTCTCCCTATAATAAGCAGACTTGGACTAATAATAGCTCCTTAATTAGACTATTATGATCTGAGATTTTAAAAATTGAATTTTTAACATTTAAGACTTTTTTTAATCCCATGTAAATGGCACGAGTTGTAGCTCAACCAACTGATGGGCAGCTTAGATTGTGGTCTGGAAGCAACATCTCCAGCATTTTGGAAGCATTGTGTTTTAATTTCCCCTCTTGGAGATTGTTGCATGAGCCAGGGAAAGAAGATAATGTTTGTAAGTGGCAGGATGAGAAATTGACACATCATAATACCTGCTATGTAAGTTTACAGATGATTAGTAACTCTTCCATAGCACTTTATCACCTTTCTGTACTCAACGTGTGTGCATGTAAGCAAATATTAATAGGGTGCCATTGGCATACCTAATGTGACTAATTTCATTGTTAGTAAGAAGAGTGAAAATTGAGTACAACTTTCAAAGCAAAAATAAAGTCACTTCAGGTCTGGATGAAATTATTTTGGAAATATTACCCATATTTCTTTTTCATATGTATGGCTTTTAGAAATGATATGCATTCACAGTGGTCCTATTAACATATCAGCAACAGCTGGAAATACTCTCCAGCCTTGATGTGAATTAGGAATCATGTGGGAAGACGTGAGAGCATTCCAGTTCAGCATTTAGATTAACAATTTTGGACAGTTTGAACCCATACCCTAGGAACAAATCAAAAGATATATAATTTTTAGTTCTACACAAGTCATATATTACTTTACTGTATCAGAGTTTGTTCAGGTTATTCAAATAGAGCCCTTCTCTTGTCAAGTGTCCTGTATTAAACTATAGTTGCATGCTGACATCCATTAAGAAGGAAAGATTTCATCAGATGTTTGCTATCATGTCAGAAAGACTTTGTTTTGGGTAGGTAAATATTGCAGAAATTTACTTGGCTTAATTAAATCTAAAAATAGTGAAAATTTAGGAAAATACTTTAAAAAATACTTTGCATGTTGTCAGCACTGATTATTTTTGAGTTTTCTAAATTGGTTAAAACACAAAAAATGGCAGTCTCCATATTAGGAAAACCTTCACTCCTATTTTGCCTTTCAGTTTTCTGTCTGAAAACTTGTTTTATCCAGTGTTTTACCTATTAACCTTATTTATTGAGGGGCATTTCAATCCACCTTTCTAATGGTAGTTTCAGCTCATAAATTCTTTAATTGCTGGGGAAAAAAAGAGTTTTTTACATTCGAAATAAAAAATTATACACCGTTAACTCAAAATGGGTGTCTACTTTCAAAATTGAACCAAAAATGGAGAAATGTATTCCATTTTAATGTTTTTTCCACACTAATCAGAAAATAATCATTCAGCATCATCTTTTCTGTTATTTCAAACTCCACATTAAAAAAACCATAAAATTTGCAGTCAAGCATGCTCTCTTTTTCTAAAAAAATTTTCATCAGTTGGCTTACTTCAATCGATTTTGAAAGACTAATAGAAGTCTCAAGGATATTAAGTTCATACAGATTCATGGAAATTAACCTGAAACTTGGGTGTGGGTGATGCTTCCTGAGTAAAATACTGTGTTATAAGGTTAGTGAGACCCATGAGCAGATTCATCTGTGGGAAAAGCCTCAACTCACTAGACACCTGAACATCTAACCATGAGACCCCTAGCCATAAGAATTTAAGTATACTGAGTTACACTATTTTTTAAAGACTTTCAGCAATGTGTCAAGGCCTATTAATTTTTCCTTCTACAAAGAAAGGGGGAAGATATATATATATGTAATTCTCTATTAATGAATCAATAGGAAGCAATCGTTTTTCCCAGAATGCTCTCTCCTACCTGCGAAGCTTCTTCTGCTTGAAACTAAAATCTCTACATCAGTATCTCTGAAGCAAAATGATTACTTTCAATGTATCATAAAAACCTAACGTCGTTCTCTTTGTGTCAGCCTAAAATCTGGTTCCTTAAAGTACTGTGGTGCACCATGAGTTGAGATCATTTATCTCGTGCTTTCACCTGTGTCTGTCTGCCAGGTTCCTCTTCTAGGCTAAGTGAGACCTGTGGCTCACTAAGTAGTATCCAGTAACTATGAGAGTTCTGGTTTTTTATCACATCTGCAGGCTAATTTCAGTAGATGAGGAAAATTAGATATCTTGTGATAAGTGGAACGAGATGGATTGTTACATCATGAAATACAACATGCCAAGGTAAGGAAATGCCATTTCCCCATAGGAAGTTAAAACAATGAGCACCTATTTTGAGATGAGAAAGATGCTATCAGCTTATGTAGTCAAAAGCTCATCATATCTCATATTTTTATGTTTACACAATAAATATCATTGACGATAAAACAATATCTTGTAGATAGCACATTTTACTGGTACACTTCTAACAGCTTAATGAAGCAACATTTAAAAAAACCCTGTAAGCACTTTGGAAAAGTTCATATTGCATCCTTCCTTGTTCCATAACTGTTCCTGCAAATTTTTGCCAAAACCTTTTTAGCTTTAGTTTCACATCCTCTATGTTGTTTTCACTCAGTTGACAAAAGGTGAAAGTTCTTTTTCTTGGCTTAAGAAGTAAAACACATCCATACTTATGCTCCTTTTAAATCCAGACAGGACAAGAATCAGGCCACTACAGGTTTTTTCTCTTACATTTTGTCTTTAAAGCAAAGGCTGAACACAGACTGTCATAAACAGGTATCACTTCAGGTCAAAGGCTACATTTATGGGGGTCCTTTAGACTTCATTCTCTTCTGTGCATCTCACTTCACTGTCTCTGATGAGACTAACATTCTGCTAGAAAAAAAAATCGATGCCAATACAGTAAGGTTTGGGAATACCTAAAGTTTAGAGGAGTTTGACCAAATTTATGGAATTCTTCGTGTGAAAGATTATTTTACTCAGTCATTTCCAACCTTCAGTAAAAACAACCAAGTGTGCTTTTGTTTATTTCCCTAGCATACACCAAGGAAAACCTGCTAAGGCTGCAAGGAAGCAAAACCAGAGAACTTAGGTGGAGCCTGTTTTTCACCTCCTCTGTCTGCCTCTGTCCCTTTCCCCCAGGATTATAGAAGATAAAAACAAAGATGACTTTTGTGACTCTGAGACATAAAAGGTTTTGAAAATGTTCAGGTAAGAAGTTTAGATTAGTTATGTTCTTCTAATGCTGCCTTCTAAAGCAAATGAAAATGTTAGGGTATTATTATTTGTAACTCATAACTTAGCATAAACTAAACAAAAACTTAACCTAAACAAACCAGAGGTCTGGCAATCACCAGCTTTATGAAGCTTAAGAAAGACAAGTGCCAGATTCTGCACTTGGGATGGGGCAACCCTGGATAGACAGACAGGCTGAGGAATGAGATGTTGCAGAACAGTGCTGTGGAAAGGGACCTGGGGGTCCTGGTTGATGGCAAGTTGAACATGAATCAGCAGTGCCCTGGCAGCCAGGACGGCCAAGTGTGTCCTGTGGTGCATCAGGCACAGCATCACCAGCCGGGCAGGGGATTGTCCTGCTCTGCTCCGCACTGGGGCGGCCTCACCTCGAGTGCTGGGGACAGTTTTGGGCACCCCACTATAAAAAGTACATCAAGCTATAGAGAGCATTCAAAGGCAGTCTACAAAGACAGTGAAGGGTCTGGGGGCAAGCTGTACAAGGAGCGGCTGAGGTCATTGGACTGTTCAGCCTGGAGAAGAGGAGACTGAGAGGAGACCTCATGGCAGTTACAGCTTCCTCACGACGGGAAGAGGAGGGGCAGGCACTGATCTCTTCTCTGTGGTGACCAGGGACAGGACCTGAGGGAATGGCCTGAAGTTGTGTCAGGGGAGGTTTAGGTTGAATTCAGGAAAAGGTTCTTCACCCAGAGGGTGGTTGGGCACTTTGAACAGGCTCTCGGGGAAGTGGTCACAGCACCAAGCCTGACAGAGTTCAAGAAATGTTTGTACAATGCTCTTGGGCACATGGTGTGACTCTTGGGAATGTCCTGTACAGAGTCAGGAGCCGGGCTTCAATGATCTTTGTAGGTGCCTTCCAACTCAGCATATTCTGTGATCCTATGATTTTATAACAAATCAATTGTTAGCTTGACTAGTAGCAATTCAGATATGCAAACAATATTATTTCTATCTGAGAATAACTTTTAATTACCTAATCTCTTCAGGGATTTTTGTCAAGGTGCCTGGTGACATTACCTCTTTTCAATTCAGACTTATTATAAGATAATGGTAAGATCTAAAAAAAAAAAAAAAAGAAGACAACTCTGAGAACAAATCTGCAGCCTTATAAAAATCTGTCCAATTTAGGGTTGGGAGGTTGGGAAACTGTTCAGAATCCATGCCATAACAAAATTCTTAACATTCTGCATGCTAATCATAGATATCAAGGTGCCCTAAATACATTAGTCAGGCTTATCCTCTATCTTACAGGTATTTGAAAGTATTAGTTTCCTCCTTTTAGGTCTGTATTTTATTGAAGTTGCTTAGAAACTTGCATTAGTAATGCAGGATTGTGGTAATTTTTTTTTATATATTTAAAAGTTTTCCAATTTCTTTAGCAGTTTTCAGGTTCTGGAAAACTAGAACCACCTTGAATTCTTTAAAAAAGAAAAGAATTTGGGTGATTATTTAAACTCTGCCTTGGGCTAGGCTATATACACTATCAAAAGTAGTCATCATTACTGCAAAATAACAATGGATAATCAGGCTATGTAGTATTTATTGCTATTACATCTGTAGAGACTAAAAATGGAATTCAAAAGCTCTTAGTGTACAAGTCCTACAATGTCACTTTTCATTTATATTGGTGAGATGGAGAACAGGCCCTAGAGAATTTATTTCTACAGAAAACATATGATGTACAGGAAAGAAGCAAATATATTAATTCTGTTAACAATTTTCATTTGCACATTGTCTTTCAACCTAAAAGAGCTTGGAAGTCTTAAAACTTTCACAAAGCAATTTGTAAGGGCTGCTTGGGTCTGAGTTGTGGTCAATTTGCCAGATCTTCATTGTTGTGACACTCTGAGTGTTTTACAGTAATTTAGTTTATTTTAAGGTACCATAAAAGAGACAGGATGAAAAGACTTAAGCTATTAAACTAAATTTTATTTCTGTGGGAGTAGTGGTTATTCATTCACTGAAACCTAAGAAGGATCACTAAAACTAAGAGGAAAATTTATTTGAATAAAGCATGTAATGTTGCTTTGAATAAATACAAACCTTCAATATTTCAAGCTCTGAAGGCCAGGAAATAACTCACATGATCAGTTTAATTCCTTCTCAAGATATGTTAATGGGGGGTAAGCATAAAGTAACAAGAAGCAAACAAGGATGGAATAAATACTTGTATATGTGTCTGTTGCACTGGGTTGAAACTTGTAAACTCAAGGTGAACTAAAACTTTTCTGGTTATTCATGAAAGTGAAGACTGGACCTTGCATAAATTAGCCTGTCATATATTACGATATCTATCGATCTTCTCTTTGATTTATTCTGTTCTGTCAAATTCCCTAACAGTATCGCCAAAGCAGAACAGGCTGTGGCCCATTTTCTGAAGAGTTTTCTGGTTTGTGCAATCAAACTGCAATGATAATAGCTGTGACTATTCGCTGGTTTGAAATGTAACCCTGTTAAATATCAACCAAAGCCTTCCACAGAAGGCTGCTGTCTTCTGCTGGTGCGTGACTTAGCTGTTTACAGAAAACTGACTGGATGTTTCTGGCTGTTTACAAAGTGGCTCTTAAGGTTTACTTAGCAGTGGTCTGCTTTCAACAAACTTGTGCACATGATTTCGGACTGTGTTTAATTTTTTTTTTCTTACTTCCATGAAAAGGGGGAACAGTTTAACTTTATTTAGGCCTCTGTTTCACTTGGCTTTAAAGCTTAGTTTGGAAGAAAGCATGTGCCTTTCTAGAGAAATTATCTTCTGGCATTTACAAAGTTTTAGATTTGTTGTCACCTACCTCAATTTTGGATCCCAAAGATGACCTGAATGGGGCTGTTCCAGGTTTACTTTTTATATTTTACTGCTTGGATTTAATGGGATGTAGTATTGTTAGAAGGTCCTCAGTAAACAAGAAGGTGACAGCAGCACACATTTTTTGACTACTTTCACCCCATCATCCATAAGAATCAATTGTAGTATTTTATGTCTTTTTCTTAGATTGTTCTGAAATATAATGCTACATATCTAATGATACATTTTACTCCTTAAAAATAGTTTTTCACTTGACTGTATTTTTTCCCCTTAAGTTTATTCATCAGTTCACAACTCTGTGGTGTGATGCCAGAGCTGACTTCTCCTGATATGTTGTCTTATACATTCCTGTAGCAAAACTTTCACCCCCAATGATAAATTTAGGATAGTAGAGCCCTCTCCATTTACAGATTTGATCATTAAAAAAAAAAAAGTCTGTACTTTCTCCTGCAGGATCAAGTATAAGGGGCTTGGATTGTGAGGAAAAAATTTCCTTTTCTAAAACAAGTATTTTGAATGACTGCATTGCATTGTAGGAAATACCTAACTCTTATATCCTCAATAATATGAATTTTTTCCTTGGTTTCACGGAACTGAAAGTTAGTCTACTAATTAAGGAAATTATGAAATGAAAATCAAAGTACACCTTCGTTACTTGTTTGCTATTCCATCTCTGATTTCCTGCTGAGGAAAGTAGGCTCTTTGAGGTGGAAAGAACAGGCTGGAAGCCATAAGAGTTTTACTTAAAAGAACCTAGCAGTTGTATTAGGTCAGAACTGTAAAATAAAGGTAGGCAATTTTATATGTTGCAAGAAAAGTGTTTTAAATTATTCCGGTACTTTAATGTTCTGTATTAAATTTTAAAATTTCTCTATGTGTGAAGAGATTTGGAACATCTCTATTCTTGGATAGCTATTTTGAGATACATTTAACTGGGTGATAAAATGTGATAACTCTATAACTTCGTTTAAAATTTTTGGTGTTCATTATCTTTATAACTTGGATATGAGCAATGAAGACAAATTACTTTTACAAGATACAATGTAATTATCATAGAATGTCTCAAGTTAAAAGTGACCCATAAGGATCATGGTCAATGTTTCAGTGTGTTTTATGTTTTAGGCTGTGTATCTGTGGTGACCCTTCAAATTTCCATAGTCTATTCTTCTTATAGGATACATAATAGACATTTAAATCTTACAATATAAAGAAGAAAACAATAATGAATAATGGCAGACATATGCAATTTTAGCATTTTTTTTCAGAATCATGGTAGATTGTCTCAGATTTACCACTTGGAATCACTTGGAATTAGGAGTATTATATGAAAAATATGTTACGGGGAGGAAAAAAAAAGTTAATAATAAAATCAGCATTTGGATTTCCCAGAATTATGAGATGAAATAGATTACTGCTGCAATGGGAATGTATTAAATGGTATTCCTCAATCATCTAACTTAAATCTGGTATTACTTGATATTAATTAATATCTTGAATAACAGAATAAAAAGAATATATAGCATATTTTCAGATAAGAATGACCTAGAAGGAAGCCATAAAGCATAGAGGGTGAGAGATTAGAATGTTTTTTAAAAACACATGAACATATTTCAGAAACATGTGATAGAAGGAAAAGGTTTACACTGAAACGTGAAAAAGCATGCATTTGGTGGAGTAAAGTAGGTGGAATGCAAAACTTCATATTGACCTCCTGAGAAACATGAAGAGATAGGTTATATAACAATACATATTAGAAAGCCTTTTGCTTTAAAGTAAGAAAGATGTAAACATGCTTTTAGAAGACACAGTTGTATGAAAAAAAAGAAACTATTTCAGGCTTCTTAAAATAAATTAAAAAAATATCCCAAGAAGACTGGGTTGAGTGGTGTTCCAATAAATATACGGGGAAATGCTTTAAAATAATGTTTTCTCTTGTTTTCAGAGTTGATAACACAGAAATCAGTTGGCTTCAAATCACAGTACAGAAAAATAAGGCAAACCAGAAAATTATCATTAGTAAGGGCAGATAAATAAATGCTTAGAGTGTTACAGAATACCCATAATTTCTTTATATTTTTAAATTTTTCTGTTCAAGAATTATATGACCTTAGCATACAGGAATCTCATAGAGACTATCTTGAGGGCAGTTATAACCTTTAAAACTCTTCTTTTTCCTTTTACTTGTGTTTTCACTCTACTTTGTATATATACTCTATTGTCTTAAATACGGTGTTTTGTAAATACAGGTTGATAGTTTAAGTAGGGGGATTAAATTGGACATATTTTTCTCCTGTATTTAGAAGAAAGCCTCAAGGTATTAAAAAAAGGAAGAAGGTAATAATTTATCACATGGAAATAGAGAAGAATATTGCTCATTATTATACTGTCAACTCTTCATGGAGTCTTTTATCAAAATTGTATTGTAAAAATGAAATAAGAAATTTAAAAGTTGTATTGAAGTGCAAAGGGACAGCAGGGAGAAAGCTAATCATAAAATCAGTGTCTGGCAACAGCAACAAAACATAAAGGTATTTATAGATGCTTTGCAAGGCATCCCTGTCAAGATTACATTACAGAGAATAAAATATAGCAAGTTCTAAGCATTGAGATTGATATTAGATGGCATGCAAATAAGAATGAGAAACCAATTGCCTCCACATTTTAAAAAAATGCCTTAGATGACCAGTGCACCATATGGGAGGGAAATAATCTGTTTCATAAAAATAAGGCAAATTGTGATAAAGCACACAGATGTGTCCTTATGTGCTGGATCAACGTCCAAGTCTAAAATGTAATGCTATATGCTGCTTCAGGGGTACAAACTGTTCCATGCAGAATAGTGTTCTGGATGATGTATGCAGAGCAGTCCTATAATCGGATATTAACCTTGTATTTTCTAGGACTAAGCAGTAGGAGAAGCAGCACGCATCTGCTCTTAGGTTCACAGCTGAAAACAGCTAGATACAACTGAATTCCCAGTGACACCAAACAGTCCCTACAAACTGGCAGGTGCATGTTGCTCTGAGGAGAAAGAGGAGGGGAGAGGCAAAGAGGAGAAAAACTCTGTAAGAACTCGTACATGAAATCATAGAGGAGCTTTAGTTGACATCAAATTCTCCTGACTGGTGTGCATGGTGTGTGCTTCATGCATTTCTTTGTTTCGTAACAATTAAGATAGATTCAGTTCAAGTCACAGAAAAAATGAGGACATGTTTCTTGAAGGATTTTGATGATATTATTTTTGCTTATGTGAATAATTTTAACATAAATATATTTGGTGGTTTATTTAATTCTTCACAAATCTCAGTTACTGATTAATGAGAAAGCATCCTTGATTCATTAGAAGCAAGCTGCAGTCCTAAGGAGCCCAAAAAATTGATAAACACTTAATGATTTTTTTAAGTAACTCTTTGTTTCTTTTGAATAACTTGATGTTCTTGATAATAATTTGTCATGCAAACACGATCCTCCAGTACAAGCACTGATGTTGAAATATATTTACTTAATTGGAAATTATAGGGAAATAATCCAAATTTGCAAAGATGCTAGTCTAGCTCAATATAAATATTGAAGAGGGAGATGAAATAATTGTTGTGAAAAATACATTTGCATGGAGCTGTACTATGGAGCTGGGAAAAATAACCTGAACCCATTAAAATGCTGCACTGGGTTGCTGACCCTTGGAAAACAGATGTTCTTCAGCACTGGCTTATGATTGCAGCCATGTAGCACTCCATAAAACCAGTTTCAAAGTCATACAAGTGTTGAAATCCCAATTCTGAAAGTTATCTATTTGAACAGCTTGGAACTTAAATGCCATTGAAAATGGAAAATAACACTGAAATTCAGACACATATGAAAATTATGCTGTCAGCCCAGTGCATGACGAACAATGGACAGTTGACACAGCTTTCAAAAGACAATGGAAGGAAATGCCTTTGAGGCAACCATTAAAGAAAAGCTTTTTAAAATGGCCTTTAAGTCTTTTTTGACTCTGCTTTCAGTTCTTCTGTAAGATGACAGTATCTCAGGACATGACTGTTATGGTGGTGTTGAGGAGTTTAATAAGGCTATGGTAAAACTTTAGATTGCAAGTGGGCATGAACTATTTCTTTATGAAGTCATAGACATGAAGAGGAAAATTCTAGTCCATTTTCCAATGGGTCCCAAGAGGTGAAATAAAATCAAATACTTGCCTTGAGACTTGGTTTCAAAGGAAGCTATGGGATAAGAAATATGGCTAGACAGAGCAACCCATGTAGTAGGCATCTACTCCTGTTAACCCCATTCAGCTGTTGGCATGAGTCTGCAGCACCTGCAGATAACTTCTCGTTGTTTAGTGACCCTATCTTGATGTCAGCACAGCTTATCAGTATGGAACTGAAAACATAATTTAGTTCATAGGTGAAATTATAGTTTACATAAGTTTTGAAAAGTATCTTCAATTAAATAAAAAAAGAAAATAAACCAGCTTTTATCAGAACTCAACAGCATTTCTCATCAGGCTGTGTGCAATCAGTATTGCCACCTATAACCTTTTGACCATCATTTGTGTAACTCCTTCCTCCTCTCTACTGGGAAGCTTTAAATAACACTTGTATTTACTCTCTTTTACTCTCTTTCACCCTGGTTAGATGCCAGGTGCCCACCAAAGCCACCTTTTCTCAACTGGACAAGGAGAGAAAATACAACAAGAAGCTTGTGGGTAGAGATAAGGGGAGGCAGAGATCATTCAGCAGGTACCCTCATGAGCAGTACTTGGGGAAATTAGTTTAATTTATTGCCAATCAAATCAGAATAGGATAATGAGAAATAAAACATGTAGGACTGGTCATAAGTAGGATTGTTGATTTCTGTGAACCAGCCTGTTGGTTAGGTTCACCTGTGAATATCAGTATTTTGAATAGCTCCATGGGGTGAAAATGAGAGGGGAAGTAAGATCTGTGACAGTAAATGTCTTTAGATTCTGGTCTCTAAAACTCACTCCTAGACTTGCTTTGGGATAATAATTCAAAAGAATCCTTTACCTGCAAGAAATGAATGCAGTGTAGAACTTAGCTTATGATAGTAGCTCAGATGGTTAATTTCATTAACTATATTTTAAACCATGTTCTCTACTTGCTTCTTTATCTGAAAGGATGGTGGATCCTCTGAAAGGATGAACATCTCCAGTTCCTCCTTTGAAACGTATATCACAAATCTCCTTGGCGAAATGTACTGCATCTTTTCTTGCAGTAGCATAATCCTTTGAGGTAATTCTTCCTGCTCTTGCCATCACTTTCAAAACAAAAGGTCTACTACTGTGTTTTTTATGTTCTTTTGGGGGCTTTTCAACATCTCTCACACAGTATGTATGAGATATATGAAAAAGCCAAGATGATATACATTTTGGATAAGCAGCAGCATAAAACACAGCTCCTATTTCCATTTAAAAATATATTTATATTCATTTTAATTATAAATTAAATTTTAAGGGTAAGAGATTGCCTTAGAAGAGATTTGCTTAAATACTTACATTAGTGATTTGATTCTGTAATTGTCTTCAGAAGTTGTTTAACTAAACAAATGCTTATTATCTTATCCTTAGTTTAGAAACTGACAGAATATGTACTTTTAAAGGTCAGTGCTTAGGTAGTTTCCTTCTTAATGTTGTGAGGAGGGAAAAAGAGGAACAAAGATCACTGCTTGGGTACTTTGCCTTGCTTGGAATGGAAAGAAAAACCCAAACAAACCATAAAGTCTTAACAATCATTTTGCTTTCATCATGTTTTAAAAACCTCGTGAAAAGCCTTTCTCCTTCGCAAAGCCAAGCAGGATTTGTCCCTTTATGATGATTGTTTTAGAACATTTAAAATGCAGGAAAATGAGTTTAGCAGCTGTCAAAATTAGTGCAACTCCTGGGACTAATAAAAAGAAAAACTGTAATGTTGACACATCAAATAACATCCTCGGGATGTGGGACAACACCTAATGTGCGTTTTGTCTGACATACAAGATGCATGAGTGGCAGCCCTTGTGCACAGTCATTAACTTGAAGAGGAACATTATGCTCAGGTCTCAAATTGTATATACTACTTAAAGGTGAATAAACATTATATGTAAGTGTGGGGGACCAAAACAAACACTGAATTTGTGGAGAGCTGCATTGCAATACTAAAGTGTGCTTAAATACCCTTTGTAATGTGTGTGTGCATATGTTATTTCTTCAGTGCGTGGATGTGGATATGTCTATTAATGCTCATATTTATAAAATATTTATTTGGCTTATATACATATATATTCAATGTATAGTGAGAAACGGTTAGAATTACTAAGTATAGGCTTTAAAAAAATATTTCCAGATGCTAAAACAGACAAAAATATCAGTAGAAAAGATAAGTATGAGAAAAGCAAAATGAGGTTTTAAGAGAAAATTTCCAATATTGATTTAATTACCTTGAACTAAATAGGTCAAGGACTCAAATGCAGAATAGGATTGCAAGTCAAAATGTAAAACACCCCAAACTCATCACCCTTCAAAGAAAGGTTTCCAGCTTATCTGGATGAATAGTGACCCGAGAAAGAACCTCTTCCCTTCTGCCCTAAAGACAGCATGAAAGAGAGCTTTATCTTGTAGGTCAAAGAAAGTAGGAAGAGGTTAGGATTGCCAGAAGTCAGGCTGAAGCGACCTTTGCAAGGAAATTAAAACAAATAAACAAAAAGATTCTTTAGATAAAGAAGAGAACAAGATCTGTTTGCATGAAGTAACCTGTACTGGCCTCAAATAAGAGCAGTATTTTAAATCACTTTTAAATAGTGATGCTAAAAATCTGCAAAAGCCAGATAGCTAATGATTATGGGCATGTGGCAGTGGAAACCATCTCCTTAATGACAGCAAAATAAGCTCAGTATGTAACATATGCTAAATGGATTATGGGTGGGAATTGGATAGTTGCTCTCAAGAGTTTGCCATTTCCATCTGGTAGCAGCTATTTAAGAAAATGGGCTGAGAAGTAAAGGGGGCAAAAAGGTAGATAAAGTACAATTTATGTTTTTCAATGATATATCTTCCTAAAGTAATGTAAGCTTAGATAAGATACCTGATCACATTACCAGAAGTAGAAGTTATTTTTTTAATATCCCTAACTCAGTTCAAGCATAAGGCAAATGCATTCTGTGCCAACTGTGGACATTGAAGTTTGTGTTTTGTATTAAACACTCTAAACATGCTCTGGAGTAGTGGAGTGTTTTATGGCTTGTTTTGTGCTGAGGGAGTTAAAACTTTTGTTCCATGGACTAACAAACTTTTTTGCTGGGTCAATTTGATTCTGGGAATGAAAATCTGATGCTTGTAGGGAGCTCTCAACCAGGGAACTTCCCTTCCTTTGCATAGGGTACTACATAGACTTCTCTATTTTCCTCCAACCAAAAGACATGTTCTGTGTATGTTCAAGGTCTTTTCTCTGGGGGGTCCAGCTTTTGACCCAGGCAACAAGCAATAGGACAAGAGGATATGGCCTCATATTGTGCCAAGGGAGGTTTAGGTATTGGATATTAGGAAGAATTTCTTTCCTGAAAAGGTGGTTAAGCATTGGAACAGGGAGCTCAGGGAAGTGGGAGAATCCCTGTCCTTGGAGGTGTTCACAAACATGTACACTTGGTGCTGGGGATGTGATTTAGTAGTAGGTGTGGCAGTGCTGGATTAATGGTTGGACTCAGTGATCTCAGAAGTGTGTTCTAACCTAAATGGTTCTATGTACAAATATACAAAACCAACTAGCCTTGTCTTTGCTACTGTGGCCCAAGGCTTACTGAATGTCATTCTTGGACAACTAATGGATACAAAATATTAGTAAATGGCTTCCTGCTTACAAGAACTAAGCAATGATTCCTGGAAGGGGTTTAAAGCCTGTGTTATGATTGCATTATATACACTGGTTATTAATAAAAGTTACTGCACTGACTTTAGTGAGAAACTATTGTTATCCAAAGAGCTTGGAGAAAATCTGCTTTCCAAAGGCAGAATTTAAGACGCTGTGGAAAAGAGCCAACAGCTCTGAACTACTATTGCCTTTTCACAAGCAACTGGAGACAAATTTTATTAGACCTTTTTTTTTCCAAGAGGTATTAGCTACTGTTGACTCACTGTATTCAGAGAAAGGAGATGATAGACAACTCAACAACAAAAGCATTCATAACATTTTCACCAAGGGTTGGAGTGCCTGCAAATTTTTATTTATTTTAATGTTGACAACTATTATTTGCCTGTCAGTGTGGAAGTGTCCCACAAGGGAGAGAAAGAGATCACCTCCTGTATGTGATTAGCAGCCAACTTGTTCCCTGACATCACCCAAAATTATAATTCTTGCCATGGTGGAGAAAGATACTTTGTCCTCCTAGAATAACTTTACAGTTTGTGTATGTTTTGGTGGGATTGATCCTCCTCCTTGCTGATGATTGATGTATGTCCTAACCCTTAGAACTCCTGTGTGTTCTGCTGTACACCCTGCCACAGCATTTTAGCTCTAGGAAAAGATCTGCCTTATCTAAATCCCTGTGTTCTGCTGCTGAAGACATCCTTTTTCCCCCCCATTCTGCAAGAGTCATGTCAGGAGGCTGCTCTGTGGGTGGCAGTGGATGCAGGAGGAGTGCGCCTGGTATGCCATCACAGGTGTGACTCTCTAAAGCTCACTACCTGCAGTGCAGACAAAAACTGACTCTCATGACTTGTTTAAGGCTACCTGTGGCATGTTCTTCCTATTCCCTTTTATAGAGAAGACTGAGCTTAGATTAGAAGTAGTTCAGTACAGCTCTGTCTAGACAAACAATGAACACTGATGCATGGAGCAGGTGAAGAAATGCAAGTGCTGTTGGGAGTCTTCAAGGAGGGTCTGCAAAGATTTGAAAATTTCTAAAGCAGGTTTACAGTGTCCTGAATTCTAGCCATTTTCTACACACACATAGTAATTGCATATTGGGTGAAAAGAGCATTATCTTTTCTCTCTGAAGTGAAACGTTCCAGAATTATCTCTAATTTTATTAAACACCCCAACAGTCACTGTATAACCTAAAGCTTGGCATACTCAGAGCCAATACTGGTAGGGTGCTGCAGCTGGTCTCTTGAGGGATGTGTGCTGCAAGCATGATGAACCTTTACCTTTGAGAATATTTCACCACAGTTTTTGTCACTTTTATTCATCTACTGATTTATCTGGATAATACAATTTGCAGATTTTTAACAGTGGTGCTTAATTGCTGAGGTATTTTTATATTTTTCAGCTTTTGAGGACTTATGTTCCAGATTATCTTCTATTTAGAAGAAGCTAGGGCTTGAATGTAAGTTTAGCTTGGAGGCAAAGCCTGTTGGTGTGGTGGTTTTGGTCTCTACTGTGCTCGCAATTGGATTAATTATTTCTGTAGTCTTCTCGTAAATAAGAACTAGCACTTTTTTCCCTCTGGTGAATAGATGTTTGCCCTTGACAGATTCTTGAAAGGTAGTTATAAGCTATTTTTGTTTTAAGAATGTTTTAATTTGGGTTATATCTAAAAAATGAAAGAGAAAATTGCATTGTATTAGGTATTTTAATTCCAAATACAATTTTCATTTCTGAAGAGAAAATTGTCTGAAACTTTTGCAAAAGAAAATAATTACTGATACATGGAACATTTTCTACGTAAATACACTCCTTGCATGTCTAAGGAAATGAAATTTCGTTAATGTTTGGCATATTATATGCATAATCCCAGAGAGTTCAAAGTCTTGTTTTACACTTCAGCACTGGGAATCAGGATTTCCCAACACAATGCGGTCAGAAAAAATGAATTAGCACTGACGCAGAGCTCATGACCTCCTTGGCGCCAAGGGGCTACATTTAGCCAATTTCCTGCAAGGATATAGTTCAAGGAAAGTTTCTCACTGATGCCTAATGTAATTTATATGATCACATTTACCTTTTTGTTTTAACTTTTATAGGAGTGACTTAAAAAAAAAATCAATTTTTAATAGTTGCTTGAATACCATTCCCTTGTTGAAAATAAGATTTAATTTCATTGCCTTTGTATATGCCCTCTTTGACTGTTAAGTCCAGTGTTTTGTTATTTCAACAGACTTCAAACATGTCATAAATAAATTTCCACTGGGTTGGCACTTCCTTTTTGCTTCCTGATGTAAGGATTGATTGTTCTTTGCAAGTCTCTCGGGATTTTATGAGCTTTCTCAGAATGACTGACTTGACCACAAATTCAACCATCATAATTTTCAGAAACCGTTCACACAGAAAAGCCAATAGAGGGAATTTTTAGAACAATAGCAAGTGCTACACATTGTATGAGATCATATGTCTTCTCAGGTGTAACAGGAGACACAGACAATGATGGAATCTAATCAAAATGTTATTAGTGGGATTAGAGTCAGTAGCCAAGAAGGTTGTTAATATGAAAGTTGTATAAGATAATATTCCTAGAATAAGTGTTTCTCACAAGGGGTGTCTTTGTATATGCATAAAAATACTGACATGGTTAAATAGACACCTTGGCATTTGGGAAGCTTATTAAGTATTACGGAGATGAAATAATATTAGAACTATGTACTGAATCCACTTAGGATAAGAACATAGTAGAATTTTAATAATATCTAAATTAGCTAATAATGTAATTGAATAATTAAGAAACTCAGACAGAAACAAGAAAAGAAATTAACGTAATAAAAATGCTTAACTGAGAAAGTAAAAGTTCAGCGTTCAATCCAAGTGAGAGAGATGTCCAGGGGCATCTTAAATATCCAAGTGAATCCTGGTCTTCTCTAGACCTTGCATTTATTATACCTGACAGCCTTGACGTGTCAGCTATGCTTGGTGTCTGAAACAAAACTCTTGCTTTGTTTAGTCTCAGAAATCACCTTTTAATATTCCACTAACTATTCAATAGTATTGGTGTATTCTGGTCAATAATAAAATGTTCTCTCTTAGTTAATAAAACAGGATGAATAAGATCACTTCTTCTGGATAGTAAAGAATTGTTAAACATCTGAGATTTAATGCCACCTTTTTTTCTTAAGCACTTTTGGTCACAGTTGGGTATAATTTCTCTTCTGTGCCAAACTGTGAAATGTTTGAGAAGGTGTCTGCGTCCAAGGAATCATAGAATCATTTAGGTTTGAAAAAACCTCTAAAATCATCAAGTCCAAACTAAAGCTAGTGCTGCCAAGTCCATCACTGAACCATGTCCTCAGGTGCCACATCTACATGTCTTTCAAATACCTCCAGCAATGGTGACTCAACCACTTCCCGGTGTCAGCCTGTTCCAGTGCTTGAAAACCCTTTTAATGAAGAAATTTTTCATAATATCCAATCTAAACCTCCCCTGGTGTAATTTGAGGCCATTTCCTCTCAGCCTATTGCTTGTTACTTGGGAGATCTATTTCTACCTCACTAAAACTCCTTTTCAGGTAGTTGTAGAGAGACAGAAGATTTTCCCCAAGCCTCCTTTTCTCCAGGTTAAACAACCCCAGCTCTTTCAGCCACTCCTCATAAAACTTTTTCTCCAGACCCTTCACCAGCTTTGTTGCCCTTCTCTGGACTCACTCCAGTCCCTGAATGTCTTACTTGTACTGAGGGGCCCAGAACTGTTTCTGTGATGGCAACTATCACAGTTTTCCAGATGCACAATGACTTCCAACTCCTCTTGGTTGTTGCCCACGTGGCGTGCATTGGTGCAGATGTACTTCAGTCAGGCTATTGATCCCATCATCTTCTATGAGTTTTTGGATGTCTGATTTGGATTTCCTCTTGACTTTTGAAATGCTTTAACCAATTAGAAGGTTTCTCTGGAGCCAACTTGGCACATATCTGGGTTGGACTGCTATTGCCCTATAAGATCTTATAGGCAGCTTTTTAAAGAAGTTAATTTTTGCCAATACTTTGAAGCTGAAAATGAGATTATTCAGTTATTTCCTATTCCAAATATTGGGTAAAACTGGATTAAATATTTAAAGACAGTAATTGCTGAAAAATATGTTTTGCAATGCTGAATGATGCATAATTAGCATTCCTAGACTTACTATGTAAAATATTTCTGGAAAGCATTTTAAGTGACGCAGAAGTAAGTATCAAATATGCATTTAATTTATGTCAAAAAAATGCTGCTGGCACAGTCATCCACTTAAGAACAAGTGGTTACTTGACTACTGAGCAAACGTGATACTAATGAATGGAGTATAACATCGCATAATTTTCCTATGTTCCTACCACAGAAAAAAACGAGGAGGGCTTTGATCCAAAGTAATAATTTTTCCTGTTTTCATCCACAAGTTGTACAGTTTCACCATGCTGTGTGGAAAGACAGCTGGAATTATACACCTTGTGTAAGCAACTACTATACAAGCTTGTACTTGGGAAGTAAACGAGCTCAGAAATATTTGTGCATTTGCTTAAAAGAACCAAAACTACTAATTTGTCAATGTGTCTATGCCCCATATAATCATGACAATTGTGTCATTTTAATCAGAATTTTATGCCCAGTGGCATAATTTTCACACTTCAGTTGTAACTAATGTGCATCTAGTACCTGAAATGAAATTGGAAAGACAAAACTGCATTCAGCAGAGCATTTTTTCTTATCCACCTGCACAAATTTAGAAAATTACTACAGAAATCAGAACTGAGAATTTGATCTCCGTTGCTCCATAACTAATTCAAAGTGGGAGAAGCTGTATGTAGAATAGTGGGAAGACTGGTATTTTCATTACCACATCTTATCACAGAGAAGGTGAGTCTCATTAGAGGAGACGCTAAATGTCCTGCAATGTAGATATCTGAAGTTTAAAATCACTGTGCTCAATGCTGAGTCTGAGCTGCTTTAGTAGGAGAGAAACTATGTGATGCCACATTCAGGCCTTTCTTTTGTCAGGTTACTATGATTGTAGGCAGAAAAAATATCCAAGAGGCTGGATGGTACAACACTGGCTGTGGTATGATCCAGGGGCAAACAGCAGTTGGTCTCAGTTTGAGAAGTGCGGAGATGAACAGAGAATCAAGTAACAACTACAGAAACAATGGTGGGGGAGAAATCCCTACACAGTGATTGCACAAGAAATTAAGTGGTAAAGTAAAAGGTGACAGAAACTCAAAGAGACTTTTGATGTACCGTTTTACATAAAATTAACTTCAGGTAATACTACTTAAAATACACTTTCTTATAAAAAGCTAAACATACGTTCTCTAACCCATTGTATAATAGTAGGTAAAACCCCCAGTTTTCTCTGAGTCATTCATAATATGTACAGAGGAGATCATGTATCATGGGAAACACTTGAAAAGGTTTGCAAACTGCTGCAGTATCTGAGATTACCAGTCTTGCTCTAAGACCTAGCCAGAGGGATCAATTCCTTGCTCAGGTTAAAATGTTGGCATTCTCACTTGTAAGGAAATTATGATATTTGGAAAGAGGTATTTTCGATTCCTGGCAATCTTATTTTTGCACCTATCTGTAATGGTATTTTATCTGGCAAAATAGGAAGGAGTTCAAAACAACAGTTTTCCCCCAGATTTCCCTTCAAAATCAAATCTCTGTGGTTTTACTTTTGGTTTTGGGTTTTTTTAATTTACTCTAGTTACCTGTATATATACTTCACATATACATATATATGCAATTAGGCATATATTTATTTCTATAGAAATAGATAAGCTTTATTGGTTATCTAAATATATCTATAGGAATTTAGCAACTGTTGTTAATATTTAGAAAAATACAGCTATATTCTATACTTTCAAGTGACTATTCAATTTCTTTTTTTTTAGTGACAGATCAAGAGAGGAATCATGTTCTTATTTATTGTTAAAAAAAGAAAAAAAAAAGATATAATTCTGAAAGGTCACCAAGAACTATGCTATAGTTTAAGCATTTTTTTGCTTGACTTGGATGCTAGAATCTAAATTCTGCCTGGGAAGCACTTTCCAATTAAAACATGTTAGAATTCTCTGTACAAATTGACTAAAATAATTGATTTCAATAGAAAGCAATGGGAAGAAAAAAATAGCCTTAACTGAGCTACAATTCTGGCACTGTTGGGGGAATGGGAACAGATGGTTTCACTACAGATCCAGGACTGTTATGCATTATTTTTTATCACTGTCTCTCCCCTGTCTTTCAAAGACAATAATTCCCCTTTTCTGGACCACGATACAGATTTTTTAGATGCATCTTAGCAGGATGTGCATAGATGTGGGGTTGTGAGATTCCATACAGAAGAATGCATGAACCAAACTGAGCCAGAAGGGAGATTGTTGCTCTGCTCTTGTGAAGATACTGGTCTTCCTCATAGAAACAGTAGCTGCAGGAAAAGGATAGAAATGGATCAGAGAAGTTGGCCAGTGGCTGTTTAGGTAACATTGTACAGGATCAGACTATATATAAAACATATATTATATATGAATTTGATATAATATAGTGAGGCAGCCTATCTCACGAGTGCTGGATACCAGATTTTAGTACCTGGTTTTGCAGAACTTCAAGCATTTTTAATTCTCATCAAAGTTTGCAGTGAAATAGAGGATATGTCTTGTTTGCTTCTTGTCATGGCAATTAGTCTGCTGTTTATGGACTGTTTAGAAAACAGCCTAATTCTGGTCTGACATGGCTTATGCAAGAGAAAGCTATTTCTATTGTGTTTATTTTTCAATGCATCTGTCATTAAATACAATTTTTCGTCTGCTGAAAATGCATGAAATATATGAATAGTACTGTAATGATGATTTTCTGGAGCTATATGAAAAGCTTGCAGTGCTTTCAGTTTTATTTAGTAGTTAAGTATTTCTAGAGAATATTTTAACATTTATTTTTCTGTATTTTGGCACGAGAGGGAGAATAGATCTGTTAGAAATGCATACTGTTTGGTGTAACCTGTAAGTAAAACCGAATGTATCAGAATTCTAACTAAAGGACGAAATTCACTTTCACAGCATTGTTTTTGAAGTACATTAAGGGCATGTTTGGTGCTTTTCTCATACACAGTGTGTCTCAGCAGATGCAATGATCCAGCTGAGCAATTTTCTCTGCTTATAGTTTTCTAGTCAGCAGATAACAGTTTAGGTCAATGATTGTTTTCTTTGGTGTAAAGACAAAATATAGGCAATGCAAGTAATAAGGATAAATTAACAATGTCAGAGGGGGAAAACAAACTTTCAAGGCTTTAGAGGTAGAAGAGATCAGCTCTCATTAATTCCTGAATGTTATTTTTTCCTTTGAAAGGCAATTACATTTTTTTTTCATTTCTGCTAAGATAAATTTGGACATGTGAGTGTTAAGTATCAATTTACACATTTAGGTCTTGAAGACAGGCAAGCAGAACATTATCTAATTGCTTAAATGACAGGTTTTTTATTGCAAGGAAATGTCAAGTTAAAAGTTTTCTCATTTATCAGACAGCTTCATCAGAAATGATGCAAATAACATGTAAAATAGTTTCATGGTCGATGTGTAGATCTCTATCTCACATAAATTCAGATTAAGTGTTTTTGAAGCCCACTAAGAGAATTGCTAGATTTGTGAATCTAGCCCATCCCTTAGAGTCCTGTACTTTCTTTAGTATTCAAATTGTATGATGAGAAGTAAAAAGATGGATTTCCAACCTTTTTTGTCACATCTGTAAAACCAGTTAAACATTCATCACCTCAAACCATCCCACCAGAATGTCACGTGTCACTGACTTGGTATTGCTGCTAAGCACTGTGAATATACAGGTGTGTTTCATTCTTCCATACCAAGCACTACACTAAAATGTGTTCTTGGTTTGCATGAGCATCTATAAATCTTTATGGAAGTCATTACAAGAAAGTATTTTTGGAGCATGAGTGGAAGATACAGAACTCATTGCGAATTGGCCAAAATGCCCAGAACGGGGCAGCTGCAGCCCAGAGTCCTGCAGGGGCTGGCAGCAGTTTTACAGCAGGGAGTGCACTGCCCTGCAGCACTCATGGGGAGGTTATCACAGCCAGCCAAAGGGGAATATGTGTTACTCTACTCATGTCACATTGGAGCTTGCCCTGACTTTAGCCCCAAGTCTTTGCCACAAAATTACTGATAATCTTAGGGATGAATGCCTGATAGACTTTTCACGTATATAAATAATGTATTTTGCCCTTCAGAGCTCTGATTTTCCTGGATGGTTTGGAGGAAAAAATATTCAGACTTTTATTACTGACATAAGTGCAATTACTACTGTCTTATTCAACTCTTTGATAGAATTTAAACCATTGAAGTTTAAGTAAAGAGGCTTTTTTATTCAAAATGGTTTTCTTATCTGAATTAGTTTAGTGGTTATACTTCACTGCACATGAAGAGGACAGCTTAGGAAATGGGAAAGTATTGCTTTCATTGGGATATATAAAGTATTAAATAATCATTAAATAAGCATTGTAAACCAAGAAAAACTCCAAAAGAATCAAGTGCACAACTGGCAAGGCAGCTGAAAATTTACGTATAAATAAGTTCTAACTGTGTCAATTTACCCTACAAATTAATGAATTCATAGCAAAAATACAAAAACATGTGGAGTTTGTTTGTACATTGAAGAACCATTGCACCTCACTTACTCAAAGAGAGCAAAGCATGCCATATCCTACAGAAGAGAAGCATAACAGAAGTGAGAAATGGGAAATAGTCACATGAACTAGATGGAAAGGATTTATTCTCATACCTGTCAAATTTCCACAACTACTGGCTTATAGCAGGTGGTAACATCCAGGACAGATCAGTCCCTTCTCTAACATCTGGTGTTCTGTTACAAGAATATGATAGTGAAATAAATAGTAGTAGAATCCTGGTCTAATCAATCACCGTAGTTTAGAATATTATGTTCTCTATTTCTGACGAATCTTAGTTACTGATTTCATACAAAGTATAATAAACAGAAGGAAGAGAACCTTTCCCTTGAGTGTTGGGCATAGAGCTGTTAGAACTTTATGAATATCTACTGAATTCTACTTCACAGATTAAATAAATAAGTCATCAGTTTGCATGCCTTGATAGAGCTTAGGAATATATGTTGCATTCTAGGCATTTGTCAAAGTGCATCTTCAGGTTAGGGAAAATTACTTTGGAAATTGCCTTCCATGAACTGGGATTAAATTAATGGGGAATTGTTTTGGTCTAAGTTTAGGATTTAGGTATCACTCACAGTGATTATATAATCAGTTGTGGATCTAAACCCTTGTACATTTTTCCCTTATGTTATCCTTTCATCTTAGTCTTTACAGATTCTTCAGTGAGAAGGAAATTCTAAGCACTGACTGGTGAGTATGCTTAAGGCTTAGCTATGTTTTGGTATGGCATTTCACTGTGTTGCAAACTCTCATGGCAGGAACAATACAGTGGAGACCACAATTTGGTTTAAGCTGTCTGTTTTACAACTTCCCAAACCTTACATAAATGGTTTTGCTGTCAGTGGAAGTTGTTCCAAATGCTCTTAATCTTAACACTTCCTAAATGGTGAGATCGTCAGTTTTCTGTCTTATTTTTTCAGTCCTTTTTCCACGAGCCATGCTTTGAGCTTCACAGTGTTACTGGCTCTCTGGGAGAGCTAACAAGAATCCTAGTAGATATCTGCTGCTTCATTTTGCATGAAAACAGGAACAAAACTTATGGATGATGTCTTCTCAAGCTAGGGACTTGTAACAGCTAGAGTTACCTATCTGCAAAACCTGGAGGTTTCAGGTATATGTAGTTCTTCTCTTCTTCAGTAATCAATGATGTTAGAACAACTTGTAAAGAACAAGAGTGCTTGATGGTATTTACCAAGCCTTGCTACTCTGAAGACTGATCAGCCTTACAGTGATGCCATTAAAATGAATACCATTTAAATCAGAAGAAAGAATCAGTCATGTCAGCAGTAAGCCTCTTCCTGCAGGTGTATGGTACTGATTTGCCTTTAGCTACCAACCTCTTCTGGATATTCTTCTGAGAGGCCAAGATTATTATTTATTTATTAATTAATTTATTTTTACTTTTCTGAGTATCAATTTTTCTTCCTGGAAGTTTGAGGAACCCCCTATACAGGTGATCTTCATTCAAGCTGGTCCTGGAAGCTGTCTGATGAGTAAGTCACAGAAGAAGCCAGAATCTGTTGCCAGTGGTGGCTGTAGCTGCATTCCCAATTGGAAACCACTCAGAGAGAGGATGCTGGTTTAGGAATCTGTGTGCACAGTTCTGCAGGACCCTGACTGGAGATAGACTGAATAACTGAACTGAGACTGTAGCCTGGGAAAAGTGAAGGTTTATTCACCCACTGGTTGTTTATCATTGTTAGAGTTACTAAAATAAAAATAGTTATTTCAGAATTAGTTTTCAAATTAAGTTACAGATAAAGAATATAAGATATACTTTTTATATGTTTCAAAGAACGATGACATAATAAAAGGAAATGTTAACTTGCAGATCTTCAAAACAAAGACTTATGATTATGAAAGCTGAATGTTTTTGAGCTTAATGCAGTAATGTACTGAATGAACAGATGAACTTCTACCACTTGGATTCTCTAAACCTACTACTATTAATTTTTCAAAAGAATACTGATCATTTATCTATATACTTGCAGCAATATCAAACATCTCATTGCTGCAGAGTCTGTTCTTTCACATAACTGAGTGTGCTGTCAGACAGCTTTCTAGTTTCCTGACAGATAACACCAATATATATTTGAAAACTCACTCTCTCATTTTTGAAAATTACGTTTGATAAAACTTAATCTTTATATAATGCATATATTTGCATTTTGTTCATAGTTTGGAAATGATATTAGATGTCAGTACTAGCTCTTCCTCTAGTGGATGTAACTAATTTGATTTAGCATCAGAAATATATTTCAGTGTTTGCTTTTTCAAACTTACCTTAATTTTGCTTGAGTTTATTTTAAGCTAAGCTTCCATGCAGTATGTCTGTGCATATGATTAATTTTTTTTTCTGAAAGCAATACAAGTCCAAGGTATTTTTGTGCTTCAGTTAGAGGTTATTTGCTGTATTTTGAAATAAGTATCTCTTAAATGGTTTACGAAAACTGACTGGATAAGCTAAAACCAATAGTATCACCCTGATGGTAACCCATGGACTACATTGAGCCAGAAGTGTTCTGCGACATGGTAGCTCTCTGCATCCAAATTACTGGACAGGGTTCAGGCTAGTGAAAAGTACATCCATAAGATGTAAGATTTAAGCTTAAAAATACTATATATCCTTAAAAATGGCATTATCCTTCTGGGGAAGACTCCATAACCCCATTTCATCTGTCTTCACAGTAAAGCAGGTGGTGGGTACATCTGTGCTAGGGAAGAGCGCAGACCTCAGAGTTTTTGTGGTACATATGAGAAGTCTCCTTACCTGCCCTCGAACCCAAGATTTTTTTCCCCTCAGCATGAATGAGGTGTGAACATGAACTCAATTACAAGGCTGAATTTTGTTCCAAAATGCAGCGCTGGACATTGAGGACTGAGTGCATTGTTAGACTGAAGGGGTAGTATGCAGAATCCAGCAGAATTAAAGCTTGGATTTTTTTACCAGGAGAGTGATATTATAAATTGGTTTTTTTGTTTATAAATTATCCTTTATATTTCAAGTGGTATCTGCTAGGGTGAACAATGTATCTGCTATTTTTTTTGCAAGTTTGCTCTGGGGAGCTCTCAACTGTAATTATTTTTATTATTATTATTTGCTTGGACAGATTGGATTTGCAAACTTGGAATGTGAAATTTCAGGCTTCTTTTTTACACTTGCTTTGACTTATGTGTAGTGAAGAGTAACTCTAGGTATCTAAACCCAGGTTAATCCCCATGTTGGCATGATTATTTAATGCAGAGAGAAGAAGGAGGTCTTAATGATAATAGAGAGGAAAGCAATGCTATTTTTAGTGAGAGATTTGATATAAAAAGGAAATAGAAGGGTTAGAGTTAACAGTGGTATATGAGAAAGGCTGACGGGGAAATACAGATATTCTTATGGGGAGACTGAGATATGGTCCAGAAATCTTAAGAGAAGTAATTTAAGTTGAGAAGGGGGCAAAGGGGAAGAGTTCAGTGACCACATATGGCTGATTATAAATGTAGAAAAGGGACAGTTTGCTGAAACTCAGTTGAAAGGTCAGTGTCAGTCAGGAATGGATATAATATCCTTACCTAGGGATAGGAAAAATATCTGAATCTACAAGATGTTATTTTCATGACAGGGTTTTGCTGAGAAGAAAAGGGAATAAACGGCAATACACAATTATTAGACGTTTCTGTAGTTGTTTGCCAGAAGTGGAAATGCATATACAAAAGAGCAAAGCATTGTGCTTTAAGATTTTTATTATTTTTTCTGGAATGTGCTATTCTTTGTAATTCAGTACATTTGCAAACTGAAATAAGGTTCCCTGATTCATAGATTCAGACTACAGATAAAATAAATCTTTTTAATTATCAATTACAGAAATTTTAGAACGTGTAATTGTAAAATTGGTGACCTCCTAATGCTTTCTACTGTCTGCATTCCATTACACCATTTAGACAAGAAAGTATAGATAAAATGAGTCTAGATAGGTGTTCTATAAAAAAGTTTTTATCTCTCCAGAGCTTTTAAGACCTATAGAGTATTGTGGAGTCTTAAACCTGTATTAACGTATCTAATTAATAATTAAATTATTAGTTCTTATTAACTATTAGCATTACTTCATTTAAAAGAATTAAATACCTGGTCCATTTGATCTTATTATTTCATCACTCAATTAGAAGGTTGTCCTGTGTTCTTTCCCATTTTTTTATCTGCAATGTAAAAGGAAAAGAGAAAGATAACAAAAAGAAGCTATTAAATAAATTATCAACTATTATTTTGATTTTTTTCAAGGAAGGAAAAATCCTGTAATATAAAGAATTATTACTATATCACACTTTCTAAATTAAAAAGTTCTGAAAATTCTGACTTGACCACTTTTAAACTTTTCTGACAGCAACCTTTTGTATCTTGAAATAATGCAAAATTAAATATATTTTTAAATCTCAAGCTTTCAAGATATATTCTTAAATTAAATATAAAATAAATAATATTTAAAAGAACATAGTCTATTCCTCAGGCTAATCTGTTGATGAGCTTACTGACTGCATAAATGAGTCCACTCCTGTCTTTTGGCATAGATGTGATAGCGGGTTATGCTTCAAAAAATGGGAGGTACATTAAAATTCAAGGGCATCTGGAGTTGTAACTGAGATCTAAAGACTGAAAATGAGAATACTGAAAGCAATCCTAACACTAAGCCTTTCAAGATGATACAGTACATATGCAAGATTTCATGCTGGTCTTTCAAATAGAGCTAAGGGAACGGATTTACTATCAACTTGTTCACCGTGAATTAAACAAACATGTCAGCTGACTAACAGCACTCATACTGTAACCAGCATGTCCCTCTGGTAGTGCAGGTAACGAGGGCTTGCTCTGCTTAATTTATGGTCTCCGCAGAGTACGATATTGAGAGAGTACAGAAACTGCTGTAAATTCCTGATGAAATACAAGCATAAGTCTGTTTACTATTAAATGTGATTTACTGCAGCTACATGCACTCTCCCTCTCCCAACCACCTTGTAATATTTGTACAAGGTACAGGGGTTTTAGACAAATAACAATAAAAACTTTTTATTTGGAGCTAGTGCAGAATAACTTGCAGATAGATTTATCATCTACCTTTTAAAATCTTCTTTTAAGCTACACAATCTGTTTTTATATTTTTAAAGAATATTAAGATTTGAAGTCAAGATGAACATTTCAAGGAGATCGTAATCAAATATCACTTCAAAACTGAAAATGGTGTAGATCTATAACCTACTTTATGTAATAGATGCAAGGAAGACTTGTTCTAGAGATTATTTCATGACAGTATTGAGACAAATGGAATCACATTTATCACATAGAATCTCTAGAGTCTGTATCCCATAGTAATGATAATAAATCTGATGTTTGTGTTCTTATGTATAATGCATTTTTAGAACACTATGCTCATGGAAAGTAGACTTGGAGAGCCTGATTATCAGAAAATGTTACCTACTGCTTGTATGTGTTATTCTATGCATCTACATAATTTTGAGAATGGTTAACTACCCACTTTGTTCAGACATAAACCTGATTTGTGGTAACTTTTACAATTCAGGAATTTCATTAACTCTTTTAAGAACAGCTGCTTAGATCCAGCACTGCTGTCTACAATTATTTTTACATATCTGACCCCTCCTGTAACAAAAATATTGCTTTGCAGCTTTGCTCATTCCACTTCTGCACCCAATAAAGTTTCCATAAGAAAAGAACTTCCTTCTGACTTCTGATGTACTTTAATTTTGACTAGATTGCTCTTCCCATGCAAGTTAAAAATCTTACCTTGTTTTAAAGTTGTAGGTATTTGACTTCACATTTTCTGAAAGAGACTTTTTTAATGTAGAGACTGTGTCAATCCACAGCAGACTGGCGTAAGTCCTTTCATGTCCCCACTGGAATATTTTTTCGTCTTCAAAATATGTTTGCATGTGTATATATTGATCAAGAGATCTGACTGACTGCATAAGAGTAAAGCTCATCAAAGCATTTTGAATGACTTAGTCGTAAAATTTATAATATAGCCTGTAACACTAAATAAAAAGCTGTGTTGGTATTTCCACTTTCATACCAATAACCTTGAATAGATATTATTTTATAATTTTCCTTGGGAATGCCACCAAGGAATAAAATAGGAGGTGAATATATTGGAATGTGAGCAGTTGCTGCTGTACTTTAAACATAGTTGTTATACTTGGGCAATGTACAGGATCTCCAATTATCTCATTGTTATTAATTGTACCTTCTTTGCTACTTTCATTCTAGAGACAGAAATACCACTGGCTTACAAACCCTCAGTATAACTCTATTACAAATGGCAAATGGTATGAGAAAATGTCTGCAGTCTTCCTTCATAGAAGTGCTTTCTCTTAATCGCCTTTTCCCCTGTTAAGAACCCTGAAAATAGAGCTGAATGTGAGTTCCTTTTTAGGCAGATGATTAAACATTCTCACCATTATATAATACAATTTCCATTTTATTTTAAACATACTTTGCATGATATAAAAATATTGATCACAGTGAGCTTTAACAATTGTTACTGCTATAAACAGAAATGCTGCACGATGGTTTTAGTGGAAATAAATTATATAGTCATTATCTCTTAAAAAAAAAAAAAAATCACAAGAAGGAGAACCTAGGCTGTTTGGTCACTGACAGAAAATAAGTCCTTACTGAGTTCTTTACAAAACATGAACCCCAGTTGTTTTCTACATTTGCTTTCCACATCTTGAGAAAAGCACGAGTCTGTCTCTGAAAGCCCCACAGGGTCTCTGGTGAACATTTAATTCCAAATATTAGCAAAGTTTCTGTTGTTCATTTGTTCTAATGGAAAAATGTACACCAACACAGCAAGTAGTGCTCTCTTCACTAATTCATAAGTGGTCTTTTCCAATATGTAGGTACACAGCGGCACACTTCTTCACTGAAATAAAATCCAGCATCACAGCGTTTCGTTCGCACTGTACACGGAGGTCTGTAACAACTAAGAAAGAAAAAAAAAAAAAAAGTGGGCATTAATATGACATGATCATTTATATTTAACAGGAGCAGAACTCTCTGTGCCTCTTCACATTGCCATTTCTCACTGGGATATTTAATTCCTACAATACATATATTTTAACTTTTTGTGTTATTGTAACAGTTTTAGTTGGACTATTCTTCATAAAAGACAATGAAATAATAATGAATGATACCGAAATTATTCTACTGCAACAGATACACATAGGCCTTTTTACCACACTGCTGGTTGTATTCTAATTCTAATCTTTAGTGTTTTTTAAATTTTATTTTGAAAATAGGATATATTTCATACTCAAATTGGCTTGTTATAACCTGCTGCATGCTGCGAATTTGAGGTGGTAATCCAGAATCAGGTAATAACAACTGTATCATTCTCCTACCCAGGACTGTTTCCCATCTTATTGACTACTGCAGTAAGCCTGAGAGAGGTTTGTCTACACATGCTACACTGTGACTCTGATCTTGAAAATGAGAACAAGCTTCAAGTTGCAAATTCCCACAGCCAGTCTCTGAAGCAAGTGGGAAAATATCTACATTCATACAGCATCTGTGTGCATTCTGAAGAAAAATCAGAGCCTATTTATCATGTTTCTGATAAAGAAATGAAAAGTAATATAGCACATTACTTTTGTTATATGAATAAAGTAATGAAAAAGAACAGAATTAGTGTCTACCTGATTAAAATAAGTTTAACAGAAATATAGCATTGAACCACAAATCACATCTACCTATGCAGCAGTAGAACTTTTCCTCACCAATTCCTCGACTGAAAAATAGAACTTATACAAAGATAATATCTCTGGTTGTCCCTGAACCCTTCCTTTTCCTATTTAATTTTTCTATTAAAACAAGAACTTGACCTAAAATAACCCTACAATAACAATGCTAAATACTTTCTGGTGTATAATGGAGACAAAGTACAAGTCTGGGATTTTTTTTCAGACACTGGCAATGAGTCAGAAGACAAAAGTTATATGTCTTGAATTTCAGCACAGTTATACTTAAAACTTGTACTTAAATATTGTGTGCCTGTTTGTGAAACACTGACATTATGATGTATTATGATAACTCTTACTTACACATTAAATATACAGCACATTAAATTATGCAATGTCAGTCTACTCTTCCCTAAGTACTTCTTATTTCGGGCTTGTGGCTACTCTTACTGTTGTTGCAGACAAGTTAATATGTTGTGTGCTTGTTTTGGATACTAAGTTACTACTCTGCAATAATTTGTTTATGATACAAGGTCTGCACTCCATTTACATTAATTCACACCATCTAGTTCAACCAATGAATCTAGCTATGAGGAAAGCAATAAGGAATGAGGAAGACTGCAAACATAACATTTATTAACTAGTCACATCTTGTTCAGTGTTTTCAATGTCATTTATCTTAGATTAGTTCGCCACCGTCGTCTCTGTAATTAAGGGAGTAACATTATTTTGGGCCACTTAATAGATACTTGAAATTAGTGTAGCAGCTCATGGGACTCTCTCAAAACCCTACTGATCTTTTCCCCCAAAAGTCTGGAAACAGTGGTAAAAGGCAACAAAAAGGTTTGTAAAAGGATCTACTATTGTGAGCAAATAGGCAACCAGCAGCAGGTCTATTTGGGGAAAAAGGTACTCCATGGTGATGCAGTGGATGTAACACTGAACTCACCTTTTTGCTGTCTCTGCCATGAAAGTTCAGAGCATTTAATGTACTGAATGACAGTAAAGTGAAATAAGAAGAAAAAGAGGCAAAGCCAAACACTTTCACACACCTATGACTGTACACAATAAGAAGCAGTCATGCAAATATTAAGCATGAGGAGTTCACTTTGTTTAGGATTCATGCCTCCTTGTGAACTTCAGCTTGCAGCTGAGAGTACTATACAGCACCTCTCCCATGTGAGTTTGTGTCTAGCAGCAGTCAAGGTCAGGTTACTCCAGTCTTATCCTTATTTGGGACATTTCAGCAGAGCAAAGTCTCTCTCCTCCTCTAAAGTGCTTAGCAGATGAAGTTCTTAGATATCTGGCCCAGCCAAAATGGACCAAAATAAATTTTAGAGGTGGTAGCACAGGGTGAATAGCAGCAGAGTCATTGTGACTACATAAATGTGGTTTCCTTAGGAAACTGCTGAACAATAGACCAGGCCTTTCAAAAGATTTGGTCTGAATGCTGTTTACGGAGTGTTTAATGCGACAGAGGTCTGTTTCAATGAGGATAATCTGAGCACACTGGAGCTAAGATAGTTGTTCAGTCACTATTCACAGTGTTGGGCAAACCTGCAGCATTTTTCTTCATGATCAATAATTGTGATTTTTCGTTGCAGAATGTCCACATTGTCACTGTGGGCAGTCTAACAACTCCACAGTTGAAACAAGTGGTAATGTTACCTCTTGGGCTGATAAAACAGCATAATCACCTTAAAAGTCAGTATGCTGAGGGTTTTCTTTCCCTTCCATCCTGTAGATGATTTTGTATTCCTTTCACCTGAAGCAGGGTGTAACACTAGAGGCAGAAGTATTTTAGGTATAGTCCATAAAAATATTAGAACTTCAAAACCAGAAGCTACAAGGACTTCTTGTCTCCACAGGGAGCTGTCTAGGACATGACTACAGTATTATGCTCATGTCTAGGGCTCACACATCTAGCACAAAGCTAGAGTGGTATATCCATTTATGTTTTATAAATTTATATAATTAATATATTTATATATATTTATTCTATAAATTTGATTCTATAATTGATGATGTTTTAAGCCAGCAGGGGATCTTTCAGAGATAAAAAGGATGTTGCAGGATTTTTACTGCTTTTGGAGACAGCTTGTGCTGGACAGAGACAAAATGTGAGAAACCTATGCTAAGTCTTTTCTTAAGGAGGAGAGACTGTCCCCTCTATTTTCCTTGACAGTGCTAACATCTACAGGACTGGTGGTTCTAGAGGTATGAAGTAACAACATGTACACATCTTTCTTTCTCTGCACAAAGACAAAAGAAAAACAGCTTAGAAAAAAAGAAAAAGGTAAAAGCATCCTATATCATACTCTCCTTAGAACCGAGAAAGTGATTCGAACTCTTTAACATATTCAACTACAACATAACAGAGAAAAGCTGAACTCAATTTCCTCCTTGAAATACTAAGTCTTTAAATCATCAAAGACATTGAAATAAACATCAGATATTTATTATGGCATTTCTTAGCTTCTTAAGTGCCTGACTTCTCCAGTTGTGAATGTTCTTTCAAAATGTATGTGGTTTATATTTGTAGCACTGCTGGAAGTGAAACCTATAGTGCACAATGCCTTTTTAATATGCAAAGCTTATCTAATCAGGCTTGTTTCTTTTCCTCTGCCAACATAAAATTGAAATGATGTGAGTTGAATTATAGAGAAGAAATAATTTCTGATGTTTCTAACAACTCTTCTATTTCACTTTAAAGGCCAAATATTGGAAAACAAGTAATGCCAGTTAATAATCTTTTCCCTCATTTTAGAGACTTCAACACAAGTGTCACTACTTATACTTCACATTTTTTCATTATGAACATGAACTCATGTATATATATCTAACAATATATTTATTCCAACTAATTACATGTTAGATTAAAAATTACGTAAGGTTTATTTTTGATATGCATCAAGTTACTAAAGTCATTTAAATGTCCCAATTTTTCATTTGCAGTGTCTGAGTTGTTATTTGTCATTTACATAACAGAAATAATTCCCCTATATTAGAAATAAGTGACCTTTCTGCTCCAAACAGCATCATTTAAGAAATTTTTAAAAATTTGATTTAATTAAGAAATTTGTTTAAATAATTTACAGGAGAACTTTACTGGAAAATTTTCCTCACATAATATACAAAGCAAAAATACTGTTTGCTTCTCAGAACCTAAAGTCATTCACATTTTTATATACAGAATGCTAATGTTAAAAAGGTCCTGAGGTATATAAAGAAATTGCAGACTTTTCATCTTAACTAAAACTCATTTTAAATGATGAATGTGGGCAGTCTGTTTTATAGTTATATATGTCTGCTTCTCACAAAAATCACTCAGAGCTAGGTGATTCCAAAATTTAGAAAGTGGAAATGAATGATGATATGTCCAGAACTAAGCCCTGAAATCTAATAAGGAATATTTGAGTTATTTGAATATTGGAGTTACTTGGATTACAATATTCAGTTCTTGGGGAAAAACAGAGTGGGATTTTAAATACCATAAGATATAGCTTGAACTTAGAGTTCATTTTCACTGGGAAAACAAACGAAAAGAAAAAAAAGTCCCAGGAAGTAGTTGTAAGAGTACTAGAAACTAAACATGCTTTAAAATACTTATTATGCCTAGTAACTTTCTATTAAACATTATTGAAGTCATAGAAGATAAAACTGAACTGAAGACAGGCTTACTGTTCACTTAAGACTACAAAGCAATTCAACAAGACAGCTAATGTCACAACCCAAAATTTTGTGCCTTGAACACAATAAAATAAATAAAGCCTGCGGTTTTACCTGCATGTCTGGTGATGGAACCTTTTTCCTTTCAAGAAGCATTTATTGGGAGATTCTATACATTCACAGATGCATTTTGCAGGATTTAATGGCTGATGTCTAGGACAGGTCTTTTTACATACACACTGGCACTTTTCTTCATCAAATTCCTTGTTGGGCCCACAGGAAGCAGGGATAAGTTTGCTTTTGCACATGCACTGACATGATGATCTGTCTAATTCCTTGTGAGGTCCACAGCTCGAGGGCCGCACGCCTCCTTTGCAGACACATTGACAGGTTTCTTCATCCAGCTCTTTGTTCGGTCCACAAATATGGAATCCTTCAGATGTGTCTACAAAAGCAGCAGAGAAGTCACACTATTACCAGAATTTTGTCACTCACTTATTATGTGAAGAAAAGAGCAAATCCATACCTTTTAAGGTGTTTCAAAAGCAAGCATATGTCAAAAGACAGGCAACAACCAGTAGTAGTATTGATACAGAAAAAGATACAAATAATTACTACAACTTCTGCTTTGTCTTTAGGTGAATCAAAACAAAGAACTGCATTTAATTCTTTAAATAAAAGTGCTTACCAGAATCTCCAAGGTGAGAAGAGAAACCAAAATCATGCTGTGACAAACATCTGCAAATTTGATTGTTCCAAATATGATTTTTTGGACAGGTCTTGTTAGCCACATGACACCTGTGAAATTAAAAATGCTATTGATTTACTACCATAAGAACTCAAGAAGAAAAAAAAATTAACTGTTGAATGCCTTAGTTTCTCTCTATTATAAATATCTTTCTAAGAGTGTCAGCTCATTCATAATCTTATTTTCTATTCCTGTCAAATCTGTTACTAAAGCTTCTCCCCACTACAGAGATTTTCAACCATTTGTTGAAGAAACCTTCTCACTGTAAGCTCTAAGTTCTAGAAGCTGATATTTGTACTTTGCTAATGTAGTTTGGAAACAGACCTAACCCTAGAACATAAGTCTCACACAGAAAATAGAAGAGTATAAAAATGTTTTGCATGCCGAATACTGCACAGATGGTAACAGGCATAATTTTCTGTGTTTTTTGAAGTACAAAAATGTTTTCAAACTTAAGATGTGAAAAGACAGCAGATAATAGTTTCTGAATGAATGCTGTAGACAAACCTTTAAAAAATAAAATCAGTTTATCAGATTCCATTCCACTTTATGTGGAAGTCATGTGCCATTAGTTGACACTTTCTCATCAGTCACTCAGATTCTGGCCAGCTTTCTTGAACCTAAAGATTTGGACTTCAGCAGTGATGACTCTTCACTTCAAAAATAAAGACAATAAACAAGTTAACACTTTACCTCTCCTTTCCTGCTACAGTTTGCAGTCAAGGTAGTGGTACCAAAGAAAGCAAAAAATCCAAAGGCAGCAGCTGTTGCCTTTTTAAAGAATGAGTAAACTGAGATATCTGGTGAATCACTGATAGAATATTTATGTGTATTATCTCATTTTCCTTGCTTGCAATTTCTTTATCGGCACAGCTGACACTACATCTTTGAACAAGGCAAGCCTAACTTCATGTATCCGGGCTGTGTCATTTATTCATTGTTTCTGTAGTATTTCTAAAATCCTACTAATCTGTTAAGACAACACCTCTACTGCACATTTGATGCACTTTTCATTCCCCTGAGCACCATTACTCACACATTCAAAAATGCAGGTGCTGGGACATTCTTCTGTGATCATCATTCAAGTAAGCAGACCACTCCCGTTCAACACCCTAAATCACTCTGCTTGTAAAGACCGCTGTAGTTTAATATTACCCTGCTTCACCTCACGTTTTATAAAACTGGTGTTTCCTGATTTTATTCCACTAACGATCTCACTCTTGCTGCCTCACTTGGCACATGTTTCCTTTAGCCTGAATCCTGATTCTGCTTGAGAAATCGTATGGATAATTTACAGACATATTATTGCATTCTGTTAAAAAAACTCAAACCAAACCAACCTAATCAAGACAAACAACAACAACAACACCAAACCAAACTCTCCCACCTGTTTCATTGTACAAAGCCATAGATTCCAAACTTAAAGACAGTATGTAATAGTAGAGAAGAGCTTTATATATTCTAATCTAGTGCTATGTTGTTTTACCCTTATTGAAGTATGATTCCTTAGTCATGGGACAAATTGTGACCTGTGAGTGCTGGCCCAAGTCTGGTATCTGTACTCTCACCTCCCTCAACTACAGGTAGCTGTTTCCTGGCTAGAATAAACCCTTGCACTCATAATTACAAGTGCTCTTAATCTAGAAACACTGAGAAGCTGGAGAGAGTCAACATAATTTGACTTTTTTATTGACACTTAGGTTTGATTTTTTTTAATCATCTGTTAATTATGTATTTAAACTAATTATTAATAGATTTATTTCCAAGCCACTGTTTATGATCCATGTTTTGATGAACAAATTAAATCAATTGAACTCAACTAGAACTCAATCTATGTTTAGGAACGTGTCAGAAAACATCCAGACTTAAACTGAATGAAACCACTGAGGAAAATGCTTAACACCTCTGAGAAATTTACTCTATTCTCTCACCTTATTAAAAATGTCAACAATTAATTCCACTTTGGCTTCTAGTTATTGATTCTTCCTCAAAGCAACTGTTAGTCTATCATGTATTTTTGATCTCCTAAATATTTATACATCATAAAATCATCACTCAGACATCCAAATTAAGGAAAGAGGTCTTCAGGTGTTTTAGTAACACTTGTTTTGGTGCCAGATTTCTTCTGTGACATTCTCCATTCAAAATTACACACACAAAAAAAATCATTATGCTACTTCTGTGGAATGCCAATTAACCCTTTATTTCCCCCTTCCATTCTAATTTATGTGCTCCTCTGGCATATGGAGATGTCACAGAAGATTTGTAAGTTAAAGATTCCCTAAAAAACAAGCCTTTTAAAAAAATTAGCATTTTAAATATGAAAATATAGATTGAGTGAGAAATGTTGTCTCATACTTATTTGCAAAGATTTTTTAGTTTTCTTTTTAAAAAGAAATTGATTTTGCTGATGTTTCCTTTAAGTCTCAATTGGATTGTAGCTCTTTCATCAAGCAAATCCCACACATGTTATTCTTCTATTTTAAATCATCTTGCTCCAGCTTACCTACTGGGTAAAAAGGTAATGTTAATTTAGTAAGATTCTCTTTGTGTAAAATAATGGCAGCTCCCTTGCAGAATGCATTCTGCTACTGCTATGTGTATCTCACCTATCCTAACTGTGAAAACTTCCCAGCAGTGTTTCAAATCTGATTATAAAGGCTTGCTCATAATGTGAAAGGAAAGACAAGCCTCATACTTACTGAGTTTGTGCTGCTGGCAAGGAACGTCTGATGATAGAGTGGACTTGTCTGTAGACATCCAGCTTGGACATGCAGCGGCAGGAGGTGTGATTGGCAAAACTGACCGTGACGGGCTTGGGGCCGTGGGACAGGGGCACCGTGATCTCAAACAGCTACAAAAGGCAAAGCAAAGCAAAAAACTTCTTATATGGATCCAATGAAAACTAATGTAAGGACATACAAAAAACCAACCACGAATTTAAGCTCAGTTTTTCTGTTGTCTTCCAGCATCCAATTATACTGCTAAATAATTATTATGTGCAATGAATACAATAGCTATGGTATGACAATTAACATTTTTAGTGTTAAACCCTGCTACATGCCAGTTTGTTTACTACAACATTTAACATACAAGAGGAAAGTGGACAAACAACTCATTTTTCTAGAGGAGATGACATCAAATTGGCAGCCTTTACAAAAAATCCAAAATGAAACATTTAGAAGGTGCTTTGAATAGCTGAAGAACAAGAATAATATAAAGAAGACAATAAGTTACAACCAAATATATCAATTGCACAATTACAAGAGCTTATGTAAAACAGCAGTATAGTGGATTTTGATCAAACCAGTTCTGGATGAATAAGTTTTGAACTACAGCATACTGCATTTTTCAAATTTTTAGTATTTGTATCAGTGTAAGTTATATGCCTACCCTAATGCAACATATCTTGAACTACTCATTTTTTTCCCAAAGTATTAAGAAATATCCACTACCGATAAAATAAACATGTGAATTAATAAAATCTTAATTTTAGCGGGAATTATAGTTCAACTGGTCAAAGAGGACAACTTCAGTGATACCTTGTGGTAAAACTGAACATATGATAACAGACAGTGAGACTCATTTCAGTTTTCAGTTCAGGACATCCACTTTATCAAATTAAGTAGGTTTCACTGTAAGACTCAAATCTCAATAATCTCCTGAAAAGTCAGGACAAATACACTAGCTCAAAGTCTTAAAAACTGGTTTTTGGTAGTGTTTAAGAAGGGTAACAGTGCAGTGCTGCCTTTTAGGTGTTTTAGTCATTCTTCCAAATATATTTAAGGACATTTCTGCATCTTCTGGGGATGGCACTACCTTTAAAAACATGCAAATGTAATCAGAATGCTGGCGATTTTAAATGCTTCAAAATATAAAATACAGCACTATGGGATGTAGTCATCAAGTACCTGCACAGTAAAAGGGCACTTGTGCAGCCAACAGTAATGTTCACATTGATAACCTAAACTATGCTAATTAAATCGTATAAAGCATCATCAACTCTAATTGATAGTATCTATTTTACAAAACAAATTTCAACATTGTTTAATGACTGGATCTTCAAAAAAGCTTAACACTGGGAGTGTCACCACACAAGAACTGAAATGGGAAATTATAACATTTGCATTTGATGCTGTTTTAGAAGATTACAACACTATTATTTTTGCTGCAAAAAAAGTATCACATCCCTTACATAGATTTAAATGTGGTTTTGGTTTTTTTTCTCACTAGAATCTAAAAATGCAAACTGGTACATGTTTACTTCTGTAGAAGAAAAACAAAAAGAGAAAATAGTTTTCCACATATACCGATATATATACACATACTGATGAAAAAAACTATCCGTCTAGGAAACTACCATGAAAAGAGTTTCTCTTGTTAGAGAGACTTCTAGCCAAAGTATATTAACATTTGGATTCTTGTTCCAGCTGCAAAATAAGTAGCACTTCTTAAAAATTTAATCTTGAGTCATTAGTAAGATAAGGGCGTAAGTCCACGTCTAGTTTGAAGTTTGGTACCAGTAAAATGAATGCCTAATTACCACTAGGCATATCTACAGAGTTTTCACTAAGTTCAACATAGTCTTCTCAAAGAGACTTTGTAATCAACTTTTTGATTATACTTATAATCCCTTTTGCCTTTCATACCAATGTTGGCTCCATTACCCTTGATGTATTATAAAATTTCCTTTAAATAAATCACAACATAACAAGATGACTCGTGCAAGAAGAGTAATAATCATAACACAGATATGTCATTTTCATGCTAATATAAGAGAATAGCTTTATGTACTTACTCACTTCTTTTTAAAATATCCAACTATTTGAAAGCCATCATAGATTTTGTTATAATGCACAAGCTAGGAAATTGAAGAGGAGGAAAGTGGTGTTGTAGATAGAGACAGAATGGACTGTTGTTATGAAAATAGCTTTCATTTCTGCATACAGCACACATTTAAGAAAAGTACATGCTTGAGTTCTTTGAGCATGTTTTTTAAATACTGATTTTTAAATCACGTGACTCACCTGCATATGCAAGACTTTTTTTTAAATTTGGTTGTTTTTTTTTTTTTAATTTTTTTTTATTTTTCCTCTGAACAAGTTGTGCTTTTCTGTACTGCTGTTGAAACCTCTGACAATCTGGACAGCCAGGAAGCTACAAATGGACAAGCTTTTACAATTGTAAATATCTGCCTAGAAAGCTGATTCTTAGAAGATATGTATGAATTGATGGACAGAACAAAGAGTATGAACTTAATTACAATATTACACATGTAAGGAGAATCTTGTTTTTTCTGTTCTCTCATGACAGTATGAATTTGCTTTTCTGAAGCCGAAATAAAATCCCATTACAGAGAGAACTGATAAATCTTAGAAAATAAAACATGCATGAGTCTTTGAATAGACTTAACTGCAGCTGTAAAACAAGTGCATGTTCTTCATCTGTTCTTGCAGTAAGTCAGTTTGCCATGCTACAAAGCATAGCAGACTCTGGACCACTGGAGATGGCAGCATAGGACTATTGCTACATTTCCAAACCACCTAAAAGAGGTAGGTCCCTGCCCAACTACCCTGTTCAGCTTCAGGAGATCACTGAGAGAAATTTCACAAAAACAGCTGAGATGTATCAATCATGGATGGAAGTGATAGCGAACATGAATTAATCCTAATTTACATTTATCCTCCCATTAAAACTGTGAAAGGTATTGGTTTGGAGATGAATATTGCTAACAACTATTCCCATCAACACTTCAGTGATGAAATGAGAAAAAGGCCTAGTTAAACAATATAAAGGTAGACTAGCTTCCTTGACCTCCTTAAATTATCTTCAGTTTGTTCAAATTAATTCTCTTAATAGTAACGTATTTTATAGCACCCAATAGTTGCTATTGATTATACATAAAGTCAAAAAAACTAAGCCAACTATTTGTGTTAGAGATTATATTACACATAGTGTCACATTCCTAGGCCCCACTCTTGTAAAGTGTTTAAGACAAGTCATGAACCAGCATTTTGAAAAAGAATAGAAAACAGATCCATTTTTATTAATGGACATGTTGGAATTTAAATAGTGGGGTTGGAATTACTGATTTGTTCTTCCTTCACTTTTGTCAGCACATGCTGTTGGGATACTGACGCATGGTGGAAAAGGAGATATTTATTCCTCTCTTCTGATAATGAAAATATTGAAAGAGATTTCACAAGAGATTTCAAATTTTTGAAAAGTTACAGAAAATATATTTAATACTGGGAATAATTCAGTTTAAGTAGTCACTGTCAGTTGAAAATAAGACTCATTCTAAAGAAAATCTATATTCTGCTCTCAGGTGCAACAGCAGCGTCTCTAAATTCAGTGAAGCTATTTAAGTGTAAACTCTTAACACGCATAAGTTGCGTTTGAATCTTCATTCAAATAAAACATTTCAGATTAAGTAAAACCTGACCATAAGCAATGCTTTATGGTTTTGATAACATCTACAACTTATTTTTTGCTCCCCTTCCTCATCCAACAGAACAATAAGCTCAACATCTGCTGTCACTATAGGGCACGTCTGGCAACATGTAAGAGCCAAATGTCTATATCTAGAAAGGCTAATTCTGTGAAAAATGCCTCACAACATCTATGTATGAGGCTGGTTCTCAATTCTTTTTCTGGCAATATTGTTGGCTGTGGCTACTCTTGCTGCTACCCACATGGCCCAAATGGGTAACTCTTCTTGGAGACCAAATGGCTTATATTTCTGTTTGATCCCTCATTCTCTAAAGGATTGGTTTTACTGCATTCTTAGAAGCCCAAATCTTCTCTTCCTTTCCAACTATAAATTATAGTAAAAACCAGATTAATTCACTCTACAGGCAAAAGGAAAAAGCCACTTCCTTCAGGTAGCAATGCCTAAAGACAGACATTTAGGACCAAAGACTACAAAGAATGAGCTTCAGTGCCCAGAAGAACGTAAGATCTGATAGCAGTAGGGATTAGAGAAGTCTTCAAAAAGTGAAGTGCTTTTATTGGTCTGAAAAATGTAGTTATTATAATAAATAAAACAGCAATTTATGAGTATGAATATTGCTCCAGTCAGAGGCAAATCAAAGAAAAAAATAGACTCAACTTGCCCATGCTGTCCTGTACCTTTTTCCCACCAACACTGCATTGTCAGGAAACCAGTAGAAAGTAACAACAGAAGCAATAAATGATTGTATAACTAAAGAGTAATACATAGAACAACAACAACAACAACAAAACCCCCCCCCCCACAAAATCACAAAGCTCTGTTCTCCTCCAGAGGAGCTGCTAATTGTAAACATAAATCAGTAACACACTGTTAATCTCAGTGTACAACACATACTAACAGAAGCTTTGTGTAATTAAAGAACAGTTGAAAGCCATAAATAACTAATGCATTTAATAAGAATTCAACACCTGCCATTCAGCCAGTCTAAGGCTGTTTTGTCATAGGAAGCCAGATGGCAAGTCTTCCAATCTTTCTCACTGTTTCTATGATTTCTCTTCCAAGTACTGTCCACAACCTAGAACTTAGCATGATTTTAAACTCAAAAAACAAGAAAAAAAGAGAAAAAGTCTAACAGATGATGGGAATGGCTGAATGTGTGACTAAAAGCACTATCAGGACTCGTGCAAAAGCAATTTTCTGTATATTCCTCCTCACTGATCCTTAGAATCACAGAATAGTTTGGGTTGGAAAAGACTTTATAGATCATCTAATTAGAATCCCTCTGCCATGGGCAGGGACACCTTTCACTAAACCAGGTTACTCAAAGCCCAAAAAGGAATGTAATTTTGATCCATGGCATTGACAGCTGCTTCTTTATACTAGACGCCCTTCATGCCGTACTTTCCAGAAAAACTGCAGGTTTTTATACAAAGTATTTCTTTCTTTCAGTGGCTAAACTAATTTATTCAGCACTATCATCGTATGTGCCAATATCCATTGTATCAGCACACATAAAATTATTATTATGCTCACTGACTTCTAAAGTATAACAAAACTGTTACTATGTGGGAAGGCCATCATTCTAAATACTTTTCAAATACAGGATTTATGTATGGTTTTTTCCCAAGATTTACATTAACTACACTATGTTCTTCTGATGGACTGTGGTTTATTTTGGCAAGTTTCCCTTAAATTGATTGAGTCTAAGTTTCCATCACTTATGATCTTTGCACTTTCTAAAGTGTCAGTAAGGCCAGCCAAATATAACCAGTGTAACAGTACAATGTGTCTAGAGAGATTTTTAAGCTAAGGACATAAGAATGATTTCAAAACTAAACATCTCTATATTGAAAATAATGAAAATAAACTATTCTAGAAATGGCACATCATCACTATTTTACTAACTTTCTTTAAAAACTATTTAAAGGCTTATGTGGGATATAACAACAGGTATTTGATATAATAAATTTATTTAATATGCTTGGGTTCCTTATTCTATCTTTTTCTATTTTAATCCCTTTCTTTTCCCAGAAATATTAACAAAAAACCATTTGGAACATATATCTCTCACTATTAATAGTACCTACTATATCACTACAATAATCAGTCTGACAGAAAAATGCATGGGAAAAGGTAGAAATGGTAATGTTCAAAACAACTGAATATTCTTGTGGCATATCCCTGAATTGTGAAAAAGAGCACCACATACACCCCAAACTGGGCAAACAATTTCAAGCTGTTAACTTGTTTGCTGTGAGAATATCGCCTCTAAATCTAATTTTGATCTGCTTGGATAGATGTCTTCCCTTGAGGGACTATAACTGTAACCATGAAACAAGAAGATTTAGGACCTTTACAAGAAGTGATCTGAAAGCAGCCAACAAATTGTCCGGCCTGACAGCCAAGAGGGAGAACGGGATGAGACAGCTCTCTGACATCTGCTCTCTGCTTCCCTTCAATCCATAAGCAAGTGCTATGGGCCGGGCATAAAAAAGTACTGCTGAGGAACAGGCTCTTGCTACACCAGGTAGTTCCACAATCTTTGTAACCACTGTTGAATTATTTGTGCCATGGAAACAGAGAACAGCTGTTTGATAACGGATTAGAGGAAAAAACCAACAAAGCCACCCCACAAAATGAACACCCAACCAACCATATTGCTTACAGGTCTTCACTAGACAAGCCACCACTTACAAAATGGGCTACTGCAGCCAGGACAAGATCTACCGCACTTTGTGAATTAGCCTAGGGAGTCTTCAAATAGTGTCATAGCGTATATTGTACTGTATCTTAATTAAAAAGTTGTCTCATATCTCAATCTTGGCTGTATAAAAATTCCTTAGCAGCAACATAAAAAGGTTGATATTAAAAACAAATCAGAATATTTTTCTACTTTTCTCTCAATAAGGAGAAGACCTTCCACAGAAGGTCTTTAATCCAATACATTTTTTCTTTTTAATTCTCATCTGATATAAGGTCTGTGGTCCAATAATTTTTAAAAATTTGAGATGGTGACAGATGGAGAGATATAGCTATAGGTCTGTTCCTTTATTAAAGGTTTTTTAAAATTGCATTCTGTCAAGGACCAGATAAAACCGGAAACCAGAAGCAAGACAGAAAACTCAGAAATTAAATTGCTTGCTTTTACAGAATAAATAAAACAAAGCAGTGTTATTGCCTCTTTCTTCTTTCCGGTAAGGCCTTTCAGATTTTCCTTTTCAGATTCTCTCAAATCATTAACTACTCCTATGTCACATAATCACCACTAACATCAAGAGCTTCAAAAGGAAACTCAGTGCTGAACATTTTCTACTGTATAAAAAAATTACTTCACTCAATAGATGTGAACAGTAAGATGAAGAGAAAGACATCATTTACCCCAAACTGACATAGTGCTCAAAAACTAGGAAATCTGTATTACATGGAACAACTCTCTCTGTGACTAGATAATATTTTATTTTGGGAAGTTAAACTTTACCAATATGTGCTAAAAAAAAAAATAAATCCTATTTCTTGGGTTTTAAAATGAAAATTATATTTGCATTTTTCAAGCAACTGAAATTGAGACAATGGTTTCTCCTAATAATGAGAAAAACAATAGGGCTTGAGCAAAATCAGTGTTGTAGTTGTCCTCATTTAAGCTATTTGAGCTACATTACTCCTGTGCTGTGTGGTTGTCTACCACTAGCCTAAATTTAGGATTGAAAATTCTTGGAAGGATATACCATTTCAGACAGATTTGGTAAGAAATGAGGGCAGAAAATACACTCTAAAAATTAGTGAATTTTTCTGTTTTCTTTACATTCCCTTTTCCTAATTCCCCCCAAAGAAGGCTCAGAGCACTAAGAAGTTTTACGATAAAGGAGTGACATTTCTAAGAGCTGCAATTTTATAACTGACTATGCAGTTTTTGGCCTTCATTATAAATATGTACTGCATCTTCAGCTAGATGAATCCTGTTGAAAAAGGAAGCAAGATTTACACTAAAAAGTGAAAAAGCCCACAACCAAAAAAACCTTACCAAAACTATAACAGGAAAATACCCTAGGAAATGCTTTTCAGTATGACTATTTTTACATGATTTTTGAGGGAAATGTTGAAAGACAATTGTGATAATTCCTATATCTACTCAGAATAATGTATTATATGCTTCTTTAAAGGCAGCTCACAGGCTCAGTGCATGATCTCTGCACACTCCTACCTGATCACTAGCCCTGAAATTGAAGAATAAAATCTGTACATACACCTGCAAGAAGATGCATTACAACAAAACAAACAGGTACATAATGCTAATATCTCTTAATATAGTAAAATGCAGTTCCTAAAAGGCTTTATTTGAAACATGTATCATGTCTGCACATGTCCTACAGCAGTCTACACCAATAAAATTACAGGCTAGTTTTCCATAGAGTGCTTGTCTCATACAGGCATTTAGTAGATGGAAAAAAAAAAAGGGAGAGAGAGAATTAAGTTTCATGGATAATCTCAGAATTGAGAATAGGACAAAATATTTTTTTTCCCTAAAAAATAAAAATATTTTGGAGACAAGAGTGCTAAACACATTTTTTCCAGGCAGTAGTCTCCTCAGTTGTTTTTCCTGTGTATTCTGGAATCAACTATTTCCTTTGTCAGAGCAGTAATAAGAAGGTTTAAAATATGCAGGAACATAAAGGTATTTGCAAGGAGCACATGAACTGTAATAAAAGAGTGAGAACTTACTGTCTTGCTGATGTAATTTGTGCTGATATTCATACACTGAAGTCCTTCACTATTGCAGCAACCTCCACATCTGTAGATGGATACACATGGGGGTTTAAAGAAGGTGTTTGTAGTTGCTCCAAACTCTTTTCCCACATCCACACACACTTCACGTGGCATGCACTGAGTTTTTCTCCATTCAGTATCAATACCTGCCAAGTTACAGGGAATTTTATATGTTATAACGTAACTGTTTAAAACCAAAACTGTCCTGCAGTAAATTAGGTTTACTTTTTAAACTTCAAAACCAGAATATGAATTGCTTGAGTCACACCCTTTAGTCACTGAAATACACATCTCTCTATGTTAATTTCTAGCTGATTCTTCTTCTTCATAGGGACATGACATATTGTCATGGAGCAGAAGAAAAGTCACAGTGGAGCTAAAAGGCAACCTAGCAAGGCAGGGGGAGACTTTAAAGCACAGAATCATAGCCTGGCTTGTGTTGGAAAGGACCTTTAAAGGTCATCTGTCACCTAGTCCAACCACCTGGTAATCAGCAAGGACATCTTCAACAAGATCAGGTAGCTCAGAGCACCATCCAAACTTGAATGTCCTTGAATGTTTCCAGGGATGGGGCATCTACTACCTCACTGGGCAACCTGTTCCAGTAGTTCACCATCCTTATTGTAAAGAATTTCTTCCTTTTATCTAGTGTGAATCTACTTTCTTTAGTTTTAAATTATTACCATTGTCCTATCAGAACGGGACCTGCTAAAATACCTCTCCTCATCTTTCTTCTAGACCCTGTTTAGGTTCTGAAAGGCTGCTATAAGGACTCCTGGGAGTCTTCTCCAGCAGTCCCAGCTCTCTCAGCCTGTCCTAATACGAGAGGTGCACCAGCCCTCTGAATATCTTCACAGACCTCTTCTGGACCTGCTCCAACAGGTCCACATCCTTCTTGTGTTAGGGGCCCCTGAGCTGGACACAGTACTGCTGATGGGACTAGAGCAGAGTGGGGGCTAGAATCAGCTCCCTCAAACTGTTGGCCAGCAGCTGAAGCTTACACATCCTTTCTCCTTTGCCTGGGGCAAGTCCCATCTTGAGTAAAGTCTGCACTTTAGTGCTGCACACCCCTGCAAAGTAATTTTAACCAGCCCTACACAGTATTTCACTTGGATATGATATATTAGAAACATGAAATTTTATACACTTAATGTGAAATTAATTTAAATACGTGTTTAGTCTGTTAACTAGAAGGGTGTAGTTTAAAGCAATAGCTTACTATTTAGCAATTATGTACAAAATGTGATTTAATCTGATGGATGATTTTTGTGCCCAGATTATCCACACAAATTTGGGCTGTATCATGTTATGCAGCCTTTTACCAAATATAATCTTACACTAAACAGCCCTGAGACTTGCAGCTGTACAGATCCCTTTATTCCCTTTTGGCACTAGATTTTGGTAGTCTATTCAACAAAAATGGAAATTTTGCCTTATGTGTACTTTAAAGTCTCCATTAAGGTACATGACTTCCAATATCATGTCAAAAAATACACTTCCTGCTATAAATCCTGCATTTCTCTGCCTACAAACACTTGCTGAAACTGTAAGCTCATAAGTTTTTATCCAAGCTATCTGAAACACTAAAAGGTATTCACACACATTGGTTTGAAAGCTATTTTGCTCCTTTTAGCATAACATCATGACAATTGATTGGATTGTGTCCTGTACTTACTTTTCAGGATCTCTGCATTATAGTGTGCTGCGGCAAATTTCAGGGAATCATCTGATCTTGTGTCAAAGCTGGCGTGTTCCCTGTTGTGCTGCCAACCTCCTCTCCTCAACTGACATTTGAACATTTTCCAGTATTCTGGGTAAAGTACTGTCATGAGTTCATCCACACTGGACACAGACCGCAACTGCTCTTCCAGGTCTTTGCCTGCATGAGCCTGTCAAAGTAATATGCAAGATTAATTACTTTCTCCATTACACAAGGTTTGCTGGAAACTAGCCTGAAAAGCAACTCATATATTGTAAAATAAAGCTGTGCTCAAAGGGGTCCTCATTATAAAAACTGCTTCTGTCAGTCAATGCCAACAGTACTATATTGACAAATAATGAAATGCTTTGCTTCTCCCACCACTTTTTTATCACCCTTGTAGTTCAAAATATCTGTGTGAGGAAGGAGCTATAGGATTAAGCCTATACAAACACAGTTTGCATATTAAAAAAAAAAAAAAAGGCATTTTTATCCTGGAAAGATAAATTTTTGTGATAAAATTATGAATTCTTATTAAATAACATGAACATCATTATATATTTTATCACAAACTCTTAAAAGAACACCAAGTTTTTCCCATTTTCCCTAGGTTCCGGAAAATCAAAACACCCAGAAATGCAAAACCAGTTAAATTAGGGGGGGGAAAAAACCCCACTAATTCATGTTATTTAGATGTTATTTAGTACCTTTCTGGGGAAAATCTTAATAAGCAAATTCTTTTATAAAGCATTAATCTTAAATCAGGAGGAGATGAGGACTTTGATACCTTGAAGAAACTAAACCTCACACTCCCCTTGCTGTTTCAGGGGTAGCCTCAAAACCTGCTTTCCTATTCGCTGGCCTTTACACAAACTTATTGCAATTGCAGTTTTCTAAATTACTGAGATTTACAATCCAGGAAGATTATCAGGAAGATTCCTCTATTTCTCTCAGATGAAACATATTGCATCAAAGGACTGGTGTTATCCCCTGTCCATCTTTCTCATCCAAGAATTGCTGACTTCTCAAAGGCAAGGGCAGTATGGAGAAAGAAGAGTATTGAAGAACCTTTAGCCACCTTCTCAGCCTACACGGCCCTTAGATGGCAGTATGAGACACAAAAATATAGAGGTACACTTTGTACAAAGTGCATCAACTGGCTGTAGACTCTGTACAGTTTACTACAAAACTGGTGCTCCAGTCCAAAAACCACCAGGCTGTAAGAGTGTAAAACATGTCTAAATGCAGAAATACAAAACTATATGAACTGAAATTTACAAGTTCTTATCTGACTCCCCTACTAACAAAAAGCAAACTCTTTCAGTTCAATGGTTTTGAACATTACGTGAGTAAAACAGGTTCAGTTCAGAACTAGCTCACCTGAAACAAAACCGCTCCTTGTCTCACAAACAACTGTGAGGATACAAAACGGCATGTGTGGTTGCATCTACTCCCTTACCGGTGTCAAATACAGCAGAAACACCTCAGGATAAGGCAAATTCACAGAACTCATTTCTGTAAATACCATTATATACAGAACTGAGAAGGTGGTGAGGCACTGGAACAGGTCACCCAAAGAAGTTGTGGATGTCTCGTCCCTGGAATCATTCAAGGGCAAGCTGGATGTAGTTCTGAGCAACCTGGTATAGTGAAAGACGTACCTGTCTGTGGCAGGGGAGCTGGAGTTAGATGATCTTTAAAGTCCCTTCCAACTCAGGCCATTCTGTGATTCTATGATTTTAAATTCAATTCAATTTATATGACAAAGTGTTATGAAGTTAAAAAAAAGGTTTTCACTGAAGCCTCGCTAACCACAGTGTCCTTGCAGATGACGTTGTCCTAGGAGGTTTCAACAACCAAGCTATTGTCTCAGAAATGTGCCCATGCAGGTCTTCATCTCTTTCCTTGCCACCATAGCAATGACCATTCCTGACCCAAGTCATGCATCAAGCAGGCTTTGCCTTCAAATTTAATGGTAACACAGAGAATTTCACTCCCCATCACCCCTGCTCTTCTTGCAGGATGCCACTCAGAGTCTCAATCAGTGGGTCACAAGACAAAAGTCCAAGCTTAATAAACAACTAATTTGGCTACTTGCTGCTTGCACCTCCTGAGAGGTGAGAAGTGCAGGGTTTGAGTAGCCTCACTCCTGCCAGACAGTTTTCTGAGGGTGCTGCAGCACACGGCCCTTGAGTAATGGGAAGCAAGTTGCTGCACCAGCACAATGCCAGCACTGCAGATGCATGTCTGCCACGTGATGGGAATATGCATGGCACAGTGTGTATATCCTGTCACAAGGTTGGAAGCCAGCCTATTATGTAAAGGGCACAGGAATAAAACCTGTGGTTAGCCATCCAGTAGCTGATCCTAGGAAGTCCTAGAGATCAAGGGACCAACTTGGAAAGATAATTCAACCAAAGCTTTGCCACCTTTGATGAATCCTTAAAAGCCTGTGCAGCCCACAATAGACAAAATGTTGGCTATTGCTGTTGCAGATACTCAAAGTACAGGCCTAGAGCAGCAGGAAAATAAGTAACTAAACATTACTTTGTTGATAAGAAGCCAGACACGGAGCAGGAAAGAGTGAAATTGTTAGAAATAACACATGCTGATGAATTCCTCTTTGGTCAGTCAATCAAGTTATGTCTTTTCAGTGCACCAAATTTGCTATACATGTATTAAGTAAGTATGAATAAAACTCAAAATATGAATAAATGAATGACTTTAATTACGCATTTTATCAAAAGTAATTAAGTATTGTTTTACCCTGGATACTCCACGGGCCATAGTGCCATGCGCCTACAACCTGAGACAAGGCAGCTCTGGTTGTGTATATAGATCAAGGAAGAACAGGCTGGAAAGCAGTGCCATGGAAAGGGTCCTGGGGGTCCTGGTTGACAGAAAGTTGAACCTGAGTCATTGTGCCCTGGCAGCCAGGAGGGCCATCTGTGTCCTGGGGTGCATCAGGCACAGCCTCGCCAGCTGGGCAAGGGAGGGGATTGTCCCACTCTGCTCTGGGGAGGCCTCACCTCGAATGGTGGGGGCAGTTTTGGGTGACATCGTATAAAAAAATACATCAAGCTATTACAGAGTGTCCAAAGGAGGGTCACGAGGTTGGTGAAGGGTCTGAAGTGGCTGTAGTGTAGGACACTGGATTTCCATTTCAAAACAATTGTGAGACTTAAACATCTATTTAGAATACATGATGGCACAAAGAAAGTAACATCAACAAAAATGTACTAGAGATCAGAGGAGCTCTCATTTTTTCATTCATCTCATGCAAGCACAGATTAGTGAAGTTCAAAAAGAAGTATGGTTTGTAGCTGTAATTTCTGTCACCAAGGTAGTTATTCCCAAATGTTAAGTTCAAAGGGAGGAAAAAAAACCTAATAGAACACAGGTTGCGATAAGAGAAATTTTGAGACTTTTAGGACTGAAGAAAGCTTTTTGATAAATGTAAACAGTCAGTTGATTTTCATATAATTACAGTGCACTCCTGATGAAATCATGGACGAACTGCCCAATGTTTTACTGGTAATGCATTCTGGGATCTATGTTCTACATTAAGAAGGAAGTAGGAAATAATGCCAAGAGTGATTGCACAGGAAGGAGTTTTCTCTATCCCATGCTTTCTATTTTCTTTGCATTATCAAGTCCGTTAAGAGATTGGGGTTTGAACTTTTTTTAACCACCACCATTCCCTTCATAAGTGTTTACCTCCATCCTTTGATTGACCATTCTATTTTTGTCATTTTTACCTATTATCAGTGTTGTCCTGCATGAACACTTAAAAATGCTGGAATGTATATTCTAAAGAAAGGCACTGATTAAACCTTCAACTAGCCAACTCTACAAGATGATAGGTGATATTAAGGAAAATAACTTAAAAATACAAGAATGAATGGAGAATACAATAAAGATACATTTCTCCATTTCACTTATTTCACATTTTTCATGAGGAACAGGGGAAATGACAAATATACCTACAAATAAAGGAGTAAAACTTGATGACATGCGCTCTCTTGCTATTATTTATTTACCTTTAGAGCATTTTGTTTCCTCATAGTATGTTTTTCAAAATGTGGCTTTCCATTACATAGTATGTCCAGTTTTTCATAAAATTATGGCTTGCAAGGGAAAGGGCAGGATACCAAATAGGCTCTATATGCATTAACAAAGTCAAACGTATAACAGATTTTCCATGCATTACATTAGTTATCTTTCCTATGTCCCCAGCGTTAGCCTCTATTATTAATAACAAAGGTCAGAACACTTAATATTTGGCAGCATGCTTGACACATAATTGATGGTGCAATACGCTATAACGGTACTTTATGTATCAGCTCTGACTACAGTTGTCAGATCATTTCAAGGATTGTTGTTGAAAATTCTTACTAGGAAAATGCTGCCTATAAACCCCTCCATTTTAAGATGCTTATATTCTGTATTTATTGATTGATTGAAATGTATTAAAATCAAGTATTTAAATCTGAATGTTGACATGATTTGTAAGCAGATGGAAATATTGCAAGAGAAAAGTATTTATAAACACTTCACTTGCATAATAATTTATTGCAATTTTCATGAATTTCTGTGCTAGTGTTCTTGGAAGTGGATGCCAGTAAAAAAAAAAAACAAACAAGAAAACATTCTAATAAAAATTGTAGCTATAGTTAAGAATTAAATTCAACTTTTATGTCCACTTCTACAGTCCTACTAGAAAAGCCCTGATTTCGATCTCCCATGCACTCATTTGTTACCAGCAAACTTCGATGACTGTGGTTGCAAACTCTTAAGTTACCATTCAATACAGTAAGAAAACTGTGCTTTAGAGAAGCCAAACAGTAACAGTGAACATAAATTTTATTTCACATCACTTCAAATAAGTAGAAAGACCATGACAGCTAATATGAATTAAATCAAAACATCATGAGAACAGCAGAGAGTAGAATCAGTCTGCTCCAGAGAGCTTACAAACTACACCATACAAATATAAAAAGTAAGAATCAAAGTACAAAATAAATAAATAAAACAGTCTGAACTATATTATGCTTTAAGTGACTTCTATTCACTACGGCATCTTAAATACTAAGAATAACATCAGAGAAAGAAAACAAATAAATGGGAGGAGTGAGGGGAGAGAATGCACAAAGTAGATAGGCAAGGAAAAATAAATGAGTTTTGGAAGAAATTCACAAGAGAATTTACTAAGAAGAAAAAGATATGGGCTGTAAGGATATCCTTAAGAAGTTTCACTTCTATATTACATATCACATCTTTTTTCTCTTGTCTGGACCATTTTTTGAGAGGAAGATGCATAAACTGAGAGAAAATCATCCTAGGCTTACACTACTTAATATTACTTCCCCTGTTTATAAGTACAAGTATTTAAGCTGAGGCAGGTAAAGTAAAATTTCCATGTCAAGCGAAACTCAATTTTATGCATGTCAGGATTTTTAGAGTAATATTTTATTTAGATATTCTTAGACAATGCTGGAAAATAGATCTAAATTTATAGATTTGCAGAAAGGTACTTATGTTAAGTCCTTTCGACAAACATTTAGCTGTTGCTGAGGTTCTGAAACATGTTTCTTGGCTGGTACTTATTCTTGAAGTACCTGCATTCCTCAGTGGTTCTCAACCTTCGCTTAAAAAATGCCAGTACTTTCATATATTCATTGGGAATTACTTATGAAAATATACTTTTTTAAGCTGAGTTTGAATTCCCTGGGAAGTAGAGCAAAAAGAAAAAAAAAATCTAGTTGCTTTCTAGAGCAACTCTATAGTCTGCTGCCTGATTGCTTTAGAAACTCATTTTGAACGGCCAATTCTCACAGGTTTCTACAAAGTTGTGCAATTAATACCATTCCTGACTATAACAGAGAGCAGTTTTGAGAAAGAGGATTTGTGGCACCTTAGCTAGACTCTTTCTTTGAAAGCAATGTCACAACGAGATTATAGTAACAGGAAAGGTTTTGTTCTCCCACACTTCAGCTTGATCTTTAAAATGTGCATTGTTCCAAAGCAGCAGTCTTCAACTTGTGTTCCTAAATCCCTGCAGACTATTCTAGGAGTATAGCAAATTGTAATTGAAAAAATAAAATACAAAAATCAAACCCATTATCAATAGATTTAAATCACTATTCAGAAGCTTTCACTAGATAAGACCACAAAAAGGTCAAAGACTGCAAATTTGTGGGATAACCATTTGCTAAGTGCAGCTGCATCTGGATTGTTTAATTGATTCAAAGGCTTGTACTGAAGCTTCCAGCTAGCATTACAGATAGATTTGGAATCAATAAGGATTTGGATTATTGTTGCTGAAAGGCTTACATCTGATTAAATCTTGGAAACATCAGGCAGTGCAATCTGTACCAGATGAGATTTGTGTATTATTTTCTTGGCCATCAGCAGCTCCAGTGACCAGTGGTGACAAAAGTATGGATCACCATGCATGAAGAGATGCATGACTAGAAGAAAGGAGAAGCCTTTTGTAACCAAAAAAAACATTTCACCTGTAAAGTGAAAATAAAGAGCAACGCTGTGATGACTGCTGGGATATCAAGGTGATTAACACAGAAGCCTGCCAGAAAGGAGACACCTAACAGAAGGAGAATGCCAGTGCCCTCTGCAATGCAGCCACTGCAGCCAGCACGGTTCTGGTGCTGATTGCGTGCGCTCCGTCTACAAGACATCTGGGCTGATGTCACATGGCAGTTCTGTAGAATTTGACACATTATAAAAACAATATGTTCATTTTGAATACTTTTAAGCAACTTTTAACTAACATTGACAAAAGCAAACCACACAATTCTGAAAAGAAAAACTTGCACTCCTACTAGACCTCCTCACTATAAGATTTACTCTCTCAGAAAAAGATAAAATGCCAGTTAAGCTTTTTTTTTAAATATAGTCTGAATACTGCTGTTTTTTCAAAATACCCTGCAATCCCTTGTTTTCCTTTCAGCAGCCACATGTATCCCATCAAAATCAGTACAAACAAATAAACTATCAGACCTTTCAAAGAAGGTTGCTTATTCTCAGTCTTTGCTTAGGCTTTACTGGCATTACTTTTATTAACAACTGCCATTAGCTTTGTAAAAAAAAAAAATCAAACAAATATAGAGCCTTTTTTTGAAGAAAGTTATTAACATGGTAGCACTGTAATGAGCTGTCATCACTTGGGCAAGTGTAACATGGGCAGTGAGAATTAAAAAATTTCTTGGTATCGAGTGTTACTAAGTGGAGAGGTAAGGGGCAGCCCCTTCATTTTAGTTTGAATTCTGAGACAGTGCTTGAGCACAGTACCTGTGCTACATGAATGCATCCCAGACCCTAATTAGTCAGTGAGTAGGCGTTTGGCTATGCATCAAGTGAGTGGCTTCAAGGAGGCAGGAGGTAGTTTTTACACCTTGTTTTCTATTCTACAGGTCAATCGTTCTTAAAAAAAGGCTTCACTAAGAGCAGGAATAATAAATTGCACATTTCTAAGAACATTTCTCAGTTATGCTGAACACAGGTTCTCAGTGTGATGAGAGTATTTAGTTTTCAATTCAACACTTTTGTTCATTCTTGAATTTCTGAAAAAGTAATCATTTATAGGAAAGATTACATGAACACATCATGTCTTACCATTGTTGAATAATTTCTCTCACTACTTAGTAACTTTCCTTTTCACCAGTTTTTAAAATCACTATTTGAAGCACTGAGCAAATATAATTAATCCATGGTCTAAACATTTAGCAACAGGCCACAGAAATTTCTTGAATTAATTATACTTTTAAAATAATTCATAAAACAAATAATTTCACAGGCCATGAAACTAGATCAACTGAATTTCAAAGAAAACCTTGAACTTTATTCCTAAACAAATGTCTTAATCTAAAAGGACATGATTTCTGTTTTGTTAAACAAATCTTGCACAGTTTACAGATCTGTACAGAAATATTAATTACAAGACCACCTACTTTGTCACTATTTCAAAAAATATTCCAGCCATAAACACCATATACTACATAAAATTCAACAAAAAACTAAAGAATAATGAACAAGTAATAATACAGCAATTACAGTTGCAAAATCTTAGTTTTAAATTATTACAAATAAGTTTTGTATATATGAAAGAGGAAACACATAAAGGTCCTCAGAAACCTGTGCATTTTATTACATTTTAGAGTTTCTAAGTATATGCCATTAAAATTACTTTATTATTGGTTTATGCTATTTAGCATCATGTTTTTTCAGTTCATTTGACACAAGTCATTTAATATGTCAAAGTAATACACCAGACTAACACATCAACAGGTTTTGGAAACTAAGGTATTAAATAGTGAGATTTCATTAATAAAAAAAGTACCAGAAAAAGCTTTTATTTTTGTTATCACGCTATTACTTCAATTCCAGGCAAAAGAGAGAACATCTGAATTTTTTTAACCTGAGTAGGTATACAATACTGAGGACCTGTACTCACAACCCGCTTGTGCCTGCCCTGATAATTTGTGTTGGAAATTTTTTCCACTCTGAATTCTGTGTGGAACATCCTTTGGACCACAATTTGACATCTGTTACAGATAACAGGTTATACAGAGACAAACCCATTCTTTTAGACGTTGAGCCTGTAATACATTTCTTTTTCCTTTTTGCTTTCCCTGATTGGCTAATTTCATTGCCAACTACAGTATAAAAGATCAGTAGTTCTGTGGAGCTGTCACATCTGTTCTGAATTATGGGGAGGAAAAAACAAAAAAAAATAAAGAACGAGGGTCTTTGATCACAAAAAGAGAAACAATGCTTGTGTATCACTAAAGGAGAAAGCTTATTGTACCATGTAAAACCTGACAGGTATTAAGGGATTTGCCAGCAAGGCATGAGAGATAGGGAAAGGCAAATGAAACCCTGAGAATGGCAAATCCAAGAACCAAATTGAGACTTGGTCACAATTCCCTTTCATGCAACTAAATCAGGAGAAATGCATGTTGCCCATTATTTTTGGCTTAAATTATTCTGAATAGCGTATTGTACAGCAATGTTGCTTAAAAAGGATCAGGGAACATCAGCAGTATTATAACAGATCCTAATTTACACTGACAGGACATAGAGTAATCCAATGCTGAACACAGTGTTCTATCAGAAGAGATTTTGAATGAGGCTTGACTGCAGAATTAAGTTATTGCAAGAAGTATGCCCTGAGGTATCAACTTCCATTGAATGGTAAGAATACATATAACCCCTGATGGAAGATACAACATTGCATCCTGAAATCCATGATAATTGCCATTAGTTGAAACTTGTCCTATACCACCTTCCTGAGCTGCCCCCATTCTTATCCAGGCCCAGAAACTAATGAAAAATAAAACAGATTTATAAGGATTATATGTATCTTAAAAGGAGGCATACAGAGAGCGGGAGAAAGGGAGAAAGATGCTCTAGTTATTCCAACTCTGTGGAAATACGTAAGGAAGATGTTTAAAATTAAGCTAAGCATAGGCATAAACCTTACTGTTATATTGAAATATTTACTCATGATAAGCTTTTTATCTGCACTTAGAAGTAAATAAATATTAAATTTAAAAAATGGTTTTGTATCACTGCATTTTGTAGCCACCTGGTCACAGAGTCTTGAACAGAAGAACTATAGATAAAGAACCCCAGTCAGGTTTGTGACGTGAAAACAGGAATGGGAGAAGAGATAAAGGAGTAAAAGTGGGTTAGTACTATGACAATTCAACATCCAGTCTCCAACTCAGAGTACCCTGTGATGTTCTTCTTCAGCAGTAAAGGTACACCTTTTGATACGACAGACTCTAATAAAAAAAAGTAGGAAAAACCCAACAAAAGGCTGCCAACTTTCTTGAAAAACATATCCTATCATTTTCATAATTTTCTTCAAAATCAAAGATTCTAGAGGTTTTCTTAGATTTTAGCAGAAGAAAATGTCAAAGTAGGAGAACTTATGCAGAGAGAAATTACAAATTCTCCAGCACTACTCGCAAACTTTGAGGAAGTGCTTTTTCAAGCATATGAAATCACTTCCTAAAGACAATCTGGAGAGATTACTTATAATGGTTTTCATATAAAACCTGATGGAGTTATGTGCACACAAAAATAATGCAGCAGAAGGATTCCTTTGACTTTTTTCCCCAGTAGCTTACTGCATGTACCACAAAGCACACACATGTCTTTACAGGATTGCAGTCCTGGACACTGGAATTTTGGACACACACTTAGTAATACCAAGAACCCATTGTAGTCACTGATGTCACCACTTAGAGGACCAGACCATGAAACAACTTCTGTTTGTTCTTGCATGTTTCTAACTTTTTTTTTTACTGAGAACTGCAATTTCCTCAATGCTTTAATAGCAGCTCTTTTCAAACAAAGTAGATTCAGACACAAGGAACACATGTCTCATTAGAGTAACTGGCAGTGAGAATGACATTTCTGGTATGCTGAATTAAATTTTGCTTCAAAAGAAAGTGTTTTGTTTATTTTCAAATTTATTTGAACTAGGACGGCAAAAGAAGGAAAAAAAATAAATGGATGAATTTTAAGGACATTTTGTTTCATACTGAAATAGTTCTAAAACAATTTGGAGAGCAATTATTAATGTAGCTTTATAAAAATGTATGGCAGATGCTATTATATATTTTTATTAATTTAACTAGAGGCTATTTCTGACACCTCACACAATAATCCCATGCTCTCTTACATTTAAGAAAAATTAAATAGCTTCCACTCTCATTTACAAGTGGCAAAACTTGAGCAGTATCTATTAAATTCCTGTTTTTTCTGAGAAGGAAAGGAACAAAGACCACAGAATTTGCTGTTTCAAAAGACTCAGATTATAGAAGTGTTGCCTTAATATGTCTCTTTGCAATTATTTGCATTTGTCATTTGGATCCGTTAAAACTTAAACTATGGCATAATTGTATTTCTTTTTTGAGATGTCATTAAAATTGACGGTGCCTTTAAACAAATATGCCCAGATGCTCTGGGTACAGCTAATCACAGGCACAAAGGCCCAGTCAAGGTCAGGCTGCAACTTTGTCTCTAATTGCCCGGTTATACATTCCTTGTTCACGCAAATCTTCTACCGACTTCAATGGGATTTTTGTTTAGTGAGGATTACAGGATTCAGCCTCCTAGTTGAACTACTGCATCTATACATCACTGTGTGTAATATGTTTCAGTCCCTACGGTTACAGTATCTGTAGTTTTAATAGCCTCAAATATCACATTGAGCTTTTTTAGACTTTTACCGTCCCAAAACCTTAAAACGCAGTTTCTTTTTTTTTATCCTTTTCTTTCTTTGGTTCTTCCATGGTCAACACTATTGGACTTTAAAAAATAGTTACCTGGAAGCCCATGTTTGTCTTACTGCTGTTATACTTTTCATTTCAAACATGCTGATTTGTTTTCTAAACCTATTGACCTAATTGCTGTATCAGCCATTCTGCCAAAATACAAAGATAGTATGTTTCCTACTCCAAAGTCTTTCTCTTAAATTCTTGGTTACATTTCAGATCCTTGTTAAACCAATCTGGCGATTTTTATATGACCTTACCGATGCCCACAATAACTTTTGTTGACTTCTCTAAACATTTTTGCTTGTCACAGCATGTTTGCATGATTAATTCTCAATTCCATTTTTTTCTACATATTTACATCAGGTTGCCTGCAGTCTTCCTAGTTTACCCCACAACATATGTTCATGAAACATTTTTTCATCATTAATGCAAACACTACAATCTGGACAAAGTGCATGCCATCACTTTTTATCAGACCAGCTGTACAACTCAAAGACAAGGGTGTTTCTGTGTTGTCAGTTCAGGCCTGTTGGTCTCTTCCTCATCCAAACTGAGCACATGAGGAAACCCAGACACAGCTGACAAGACAGTTCACTCAAGCGCCTGATTCTAACAGCACAAAACAAAGCACTATGAGCTTGTCCCCAGCACATCCCATCTACTCTAGCAACAAAAAACCCCCTTTGCCACCTCCCAGGGCATGCAACAGGCACCTGCAGTATAACACTACACAAACACCTTTCCAAGGGGCCCAAGCACATATGTTGACAATTCTGAAATATACTCAAAAACCCCAACAAAACTAAATTCCTCTGAACTGATAGACCTTCCAAAGCAACAAAACCAGTAATTATACCTCAGAGACATTAAAGAGGAACTGAGGGTACTGACAAAACGCTCTGTCAAGTGTGTGTGCTCATCCTGCTCTGGGCAGCATTGACATTGGGTGGATCCACGACTAAGGGGCCTGAGGGCTTGAGTTTGCTCTCTACTACAATCTACAAAGCCCACCTAGATAGAGTGTTTCCTTCCTTAAGAAATGGCATGAACATGAGATATATTTGGTGCAACCCTTGTCAAAATCTTGGTTAACTTCTAACACCTCCCAGAGTAAAGCCTGGCACGTGGACTCCCTGGAAACTGAAAACAGAGCAGTGAAACTACAGGACAGCACATATACAACAACACAGCAACTCCCCATGCAAGTCCTATCACAAGGAAGCCAAGCAGCTTCAGGGGGCTACAGTTTAGTCTAATCAACTTTATTGATACATATTAAATCTCTGTTGCATTTCTGTGTTTACCAGATAAATTTATGGGACATGGGCTTTTCTCCATACTCCCTCCCCATGCAAGGTCTTTGTGAAAATGTAGCTACCTCAAGATCTCTGACCCCAGTATTCTAAACTGTCTGCTGGATTAAACAGCATTAATGCTGGAAAACTTTATACATCACAAATGTAGCCTCTGCTATTGCAAACATTTCAAGCAAAATACCAAAAATAACCCAAACAAAGGTGTCCAGGCAGAAAGCCAGGCACTTTCTGGTCTTACCACAGGAAACCATTACTTGACTGTCTCACACCCTCCGAACTCCTTCACACTTGTTATCCTACCTTGGGTGACACTACCTATGCTTGTGTTCTCAGTGATATCTTCTCCATTTTTCTAGCACAATACTTCTGACAGAGATGTAGAAAAATAAAATCTTATGTAAGAGAAATCCATGCCTCCTTAATACACTGTCAAGAAAAATGTAACTATTTTTTTTCTATTGATTAGAAAGATGCACTAGTGAGCACTCAATATTTTGATTACATTACACATTTAGATTTTTAAACCTATAGACTTTGTTTCTACCAAGGCCCGTGGTCTTTAGCTCGTGTGGGTCTTTGGGTAACTTCAAATGTTTCTGTTATCCCCAATTCTAAATACTAATTTCTGACTTGTGAGCAACAAGTGTGAGCCACAGACTGAGAAACAGCGAGTTCACCGACTGATTTTTGTCATATGAGAGGCCAATACTCTAATATGTTTTTAATAGTATTTTACTGTAATTTGAACAAAATTTCTTGAGCAGCAGATAAAAGATGAAGAATTGCTTACATAAGGATCAGAAGCATAAACTAAAGTGACACACTGGGTAAAGCATATTCATTTAGTTAAAAAGTCTCTAGTGAGTTGCAAGTAGCAGCAAATGTATAATCACTGCTCAAGGTCTGCAGTTTCTGTGACATCACTATGTGAGTGATAAGAATACTATTTAATGGGGTCCACTTTCAAGGTTACCTTATGTTCCAATAGAGTTCGAAACAGTCACTGCCAAATGACATACAAACTGGTATTTTTCATGCTTGAAGGGCACATGCTAGTCAGAAGATTTTATCAGCTATTTACTTTAAATGCAAAAGAGCACTTAACTCCCACTGATAAAAAAGGGATGCAAACTCGGTAAGTTTAGGACACTGCTGCAAGGCTACAGTCAACAGGTGCTGGACCATATACAGAAACAGTACTTAACTTTTGGGGCTCGAGCACCAGCCTGACCATTGTACTCTTTTTGCCCCTGGCACATAAGGAGTAAAGAGCACAGACAATTGCCAGATGAGATACAGATCAGCACATGCTTCTGGGCTTTGCATAAGGACTTCTTAGCCTTCTTCAAAATCACAGTACTCTGTCCCATCAAATAAGGGAGGCTGGACAACAGAACCAGCAGATTGATGCAGTTCAAACTGCTGCAATTTAAATGCAAGACATGCTGTCTCACTAGCCTCTCTGTAAGCAACATGAAACATACACATGGTGAGTATGAATTCAAACTGGACAATCCAACTTTTGGAAGGCAACTAGCACTGCCAGTAAGTGTATGTTTTTAAAATGAACCCAAAACCATGTATTTTCTGTTAATTGAAATTCTTGTGTGTCTTATTTCGACCTTCTTTCAGTAAAGCCTGCACTCAAGAGCATAAAATACTTCTCCTCTGAAGTGTCCAGATACATAATTTCAATTCTCAGCCTTTTTTCAGATTTTCAACAAATACTTGGCATTTAAGGGTGGATCCCTGTTCTCCACAACCATATGTGGTTGGCTTCCTGAGCTCAACGCCAACATTTCCGCAGAGTATTCCTTCCGTGATTTACCTAAAACTCCTCACCACCATCTTTAAGACCAAATGACATGTGCATTAAGATCTCCCAGCTCTGACTGTTTATACAACAAAGCTATTTGTGCTTACTGATTCTGCCCACAGAGAGACTCCAGTGCTGCCAACCTCAGCACCTCTCTTAGGGTAAGGCTTCTTAGGGCTAAACACACTTGAAGGTAGCTTGGAAGAGCACACAGACATTCCTTACATGAACAGCAACATTTCATGATGCTCTCCCTGTACAAAATTAGTACAAAAATTGCATAGTAATCATATTAGTACAAAATCAGATAGTGACTGCAGGAAATACATGGGAAAGGGAGCAATACTCCAAGTCTTCAGTTCCTACAGCTTTGCCTAGTGTCAGTACAAAAGACCACAGACACTAAAGCCCCATGCCATGTCAGGCAAACAACAACACTAGCAGGCAGAATTATATCTGTTTAGTGATACCTACAAATTTAAAGTCACAGAACTTCTGGGGGAAACAAACAGAGTGTGGTCTTTACCTGACTATTTTCCTGACAAAAAGCCTTACATCTGCTAATAAAACGTAGATGTTACACTTGGTATCCTATCCTGAATCAGACAGTAGAGTATATCAAAAAGATGTTGATTTGCCATTATATTTAAAGTGATTGCCTCAGGATTTATACTTAATCTGGTTTTCAGAAAGCATGAGCTATTCTAGATAGAAACAGATGTCAGAAAATGCATACCCAGACAGAAAATATGGCACATTATTCTAAAAAAATAGCTTGCTTACGTTTTTTTCAAAGAATTAAGTAGACAATGCAGTATAGTCAAATCCAGCAATGGTATAAATGGCATAAATGAGAATATAGTTATGTATGTGTTCTTTCATGACTTAAGATTTATCACAGACATATTACTGAGTCCCATTTTCATTATTTCAGATGCATTAGTGGGTCACATGGTAGTATTCTTGATAAGTAAGGGAAGAGTTAATGAACTCAGAAATATAAGTTTCATTAAAAAATCTCCCAAATGCAGATTTGTGACCCTAGTTGGGAGGGGGGCGTGTGTGTGGGTTTTGTTTTGGGGTGTTTATTTTCTTTTTTTCTTGTTTTGTTTGCTTGCTTATGTCCAACTAGTACTGTTTACTTTCTAATTCTCCTAGAGTGACAGAGTGGAAAGGTCCCCAATAGACATGTAGTCCAACACCTCCGTCAAACTTCCAAAGACAAAAAAATTCACAGTCTCTACAAAACTAGTTCTAATGTTTAATTATCCCCAGAGAAAATATCTTTTCTGCCTTATATCCTTTGGAAGCCTTTCCTGTTTCAACATATGATCATTATCTCTCATCCTAAGCCTATGAACCTCAGTGGAAGGCCTAGTTCCATATTTGAAGAAACCTCTAAGTGGAAGACCACTATTTGGTCCAGTTCTCTCAAACCCTTCTCACAGGACAGATGTTTCAGCCCATCCTGGTGGCCCACTGCTAGACTCAGTCAAGTTTATTAACAATTTTCTTGTATTTTTTTTTTCTTTTTCCTGCAAATCAAGAGCAGTACTCCACATGTGGTTTAACAGTCAAGTAGAGGACAACCACTTTGCTCAATTTCCTGGCCATGCTCCTCTTAACAGAGCCCAGGATACTGTCAGTCCGCATTGCTGGCAGGGCATACTACTGGCTCATGTTCAGCTTAACCATCCACCAGGACCCCTCAGTCCTTTTCCTCAGAGCTGATCCCCAATCACTGAGCTTCAGCCTTGATCCATTGCAAGGAGCTCTTCCATCCCACATTAAAGACTGCATTTGTCTTTATTGAATCTCATCAGATTCCACTCAGTCCATTTTTCCAGCATACCTGAGTCTCTCTGAATGGCAAACCTGCAAAGAAGTCTATCAGTTTCACTGCCTCCACACCTCCAGTTTGTTGCTATCCAAAAACTGTATGAGGGTGTGCTCTGTCTCACCATGTACCCTCTTCTCCTTCTGTAACTCACAAAGATATAAAACAGGTGGTTAGAGCACAGTAACACCAAGGCTGTGGGTTTGATCCCTGTATGGGTCATTCACTTAAGAGTTGGACTCAGCAATCCTTGTGAGTCCCTTCCAACTCAAAATAACATGTGAATCTGTGATTGAAGCAGGACAAATCCCAGGAGAGGCCTCTCATCCACAAACCTAGTATTTTCATCAGAGATTGTGATCAGATTAGTCAAGCATGATTTACCCTTGCCATTCACAGTCTGACTCCAAAAATATCCTATTTACCAGTTCTCTAAATAAACCCAATATTGGCTCTTTTCAAGGGCAGGATGATACTCTGCTACTTGAATTCCTCACATGAGCTTCAGTAATTCATGGTTGCTACAAGCCAAGGCTGTCTTTGATTATTGCCTTCTTGGCCGGCTCTTTATTTGTGAGGACTCTCTTACTCAGATATATTGCACCCTCATTAGTGTTCTTTTGACAGTCTCCAGAAACATCCTGGGCTGCTTTTATGCATTGCCCTTCCAGCAGGCAGGAGGAGGGCTAAAGTCTATCCCAAGAGCAAGGGTCTCAGAGTTCCTTAAATATGATGCTGTCCTATTCTCATACTAAGCAAGTGATCCCTAAAATACGCTTACCATTATGTCACCCATAACAGGGCCCCCACTGATCCTAATCAACAAGAAACCCTCCCACTCAAACTGCCTCTTCTTGTAAAGGAAAACCCCCATCCCCTTCTTCCCTGCCAGTCTTCCTACATCCATCCATCATAGTTGTTCCAACACTGCCTTACTGACAGGTCTGCATGTAGAGGTCTGTCTCCTCCTGATTGATTCCTAGGTTGTATGCATCTCTCTGCAGGCAATTCTTCCCTGACAGTCTATAAACCAGAAGATTTATGATTTGCTTTGGAGTTGTTCCCCCTCAGATTTGACCATCTGCTGATAGTATTTTTCTGTCTGTCATCCAAATTTTGATTCTTTTCTTCCAACAATTTATTTTCCTTCTCTTTAAAATCTGCTTCCATCCCTCTCGACTCCAGTGACAAAACATTAATTAAAAAGTGTGTACAGACAATCTCACAAAGGTTGTCTGTCAGCTATCACACTTTCAAATTAGCACTGCTACTTCGGGAAAAGCTGTACTACTGTAAATTAAAATGATGAAAAACCTGTGGAAGTTTGTGCAGTAACATGTTCAATCAATATCACATATGTAGGCAATGGAAGGAAAGGTTTTATCCTAGCCAAACAAGGATGAAATCTCTTGGATGAAATCTAACACAGTGAGTTTAAAGACCAGAACCGAATACTGAAAATATTATCTGGAATTGAGCACACATCCACATAGGTACAGCTATCCTGCACTGGTACTCCAACCACCTCCTTTAAAAGTTAACCGAGCAATATCTACAGATTGCGGTACTGAGATTGCGTAACTCAATTTCATTTGGCACAGGATACACTCGGGATCAGAACGCAGGCTCCCGAGCTGGGAGGTGCAATTGACTCTCTTAATGGACAAGAGGCCTTGACAGAAAACATTTCCTAAGCCAGAAAAATCAGCAGGGCCTCAGTTCTGCTGAGAATATTGACCAGCAAGACATTAAAACATTAATCAACAGTGAGGATCACTAGCCTCACATCTTGAACTACAATTCTACTTCCTTGGCTAAGCCTGCAGAAGAGTTTCAGAGAAGAATAATACAGGCTCACTACAGGCTACCATTTATAAGAAGTGTATGCAGTTTCTCTTCCAGAGAGTTAACTGACTGACAGTAACTTAATATTTGTTTAGCAAATGGAGGGCACTTAAAAAACCAAGATGTTATTGACCCCTACAGTTAGTTCAAAAAACCTCTGAGAGGAGGAATAGACACACATTTCAATGTGCTGTTTAAAAAAGTGTTAAGTGTTAAATGAAAACTCTATCAAACAACTCCCACTGATGGGTTACTGCTATAATTGCAGCAGTATAATTGTGCAGACTTGCAGCTCTGCACAAACAAAATACTCACAATCCAAATTTCCAATTGAGAAGCTTGTTTCATCCAGATTTAATTCTGAGTACACCTTTTTTGAATTAAACCAAGGAGATAATTCCCAAGGTGAAAATAAAGTGATATAGACATCTATAGGGCTGGAGTACAGATTAGCCTTCATTTTAAATTTATTTTTTTAAAAAAGCTGTTATAAAACACAAAGACTGTCTATTCTAGGTGACTATTCCTGTATTTATACAGACTCTCAAGCAACACCATATAACTGCTAAGTATAACTTCCTATATATTGCTTGGTTAAAGAAACTTTTTTTAGATGCTAGATCATAGCACAGAAAATGGCATAGAAAACCCAAAGATGTAGGACCAAAAACTACTGTGTTCCTCACCATTCTATGAAGCCTTTTTTCAAAGTGCAGACAAAAGAAGGTTGTGCACTTTATAAAATTGCTAGACTAAAACCAAAATTGTTTCTATAGATTAGTTCTGCTCATTTTTAAACCTGGAAAGAAAAGGCAGCCCAAACCCTTTGCTAGAAGTGCCTGCACATCAAAAAACATACTTGAAGGAGCCATTCTATCTTTCTGGCAGTTGTGACCAGAGCTATACTGATTTTAGTGGAGTTGAGACTCTTAACAGCAGCTGAAGATCTGGTCTTCCAATTTAAATTCTGTCTTGACTTTGAGTAATTCTGTTGAGGTCACTAGAACAGGGTTACTTGGGACGTAAATTTTCCCCAAGGGCCTTTGTTGCCTGAGATATATTTATATTACATTAATGTATAAACAGAAAATGCCTAACAAGTTCCAGTAAAGCAATTAATGTAATTAGTTTGTAACTTGTGCTTATGTCTCTCAAGGGTTACTGAGGGTCAAACTAGGGAAACATATTTCTGAAAAGCACAGGTCCTTAAGTAACAAAGCTTCAGCTTACATCTTTAAGTGGTAGCACCTCTGTATTTTGACTTCTAATAATCTTTTTAAAGAGTGAACAGACACAAGTGGCAGATTGTCATATTTAAAACCAAATGGTAGTCTTGTGTGTTTCCAGAAATAAAAATGCTTTAGTTTATTTCTATTTAAACTTCAGAACATCATAAAGATACAAATAACCACAAAGTTAATTTTTTTTTCATATATTCTAAAATAGAAGAACAAATTCAGGTGCAAACCAAAAGTATTGTCTATTCTGTAACATCTGGAAGCTCTTGTCATCTGGAGTTTGAGGTTCAGTAAAACTTCCACCATATGAAGCACACACAAGTCAGCAGGATTGGGCCTAAACATTAAATATCAGTGGATCGGAGCAAGCTATTTATGGAATCTGATGCCACTTGTCACACACATGAACCCAGTAGCAGTGTCTTCTTTTACAAGCAGCAGCATGGTTTCATTTAAAAAGGCAAAAGTTATGTAACTGGAAGGTTGAAAAATACTATAAGACACTCATTATCTGTAAGAATGTCAGGGAGAATTTCTTTTTTTAACTAAACCTGTCTGAGAACCCTAAACAGCCACTAAAATATAATTAAAATAAGCTATCAAAGGTCACCATGGACCATTTGTTCATTTGGATAACAGCAAAGGCAGATACCAGCCGTTGATAACTCTCATTTACTGAATTTATTAACAAGCTGCAGGAATGTGCTCGTTGCATTACATGACTATGCATATTGAACAATTGTTTTATTTCAACTTTACTGTCTTCCATTTTACATAGTTCACAACCCTTTACACTGTGCAAACACATTTTATTTTTAGATCCTGTTATGTCACACATGACATTTATCAACACATCAATTAGTTACAGAAAACTGAAAAGAAAGAGTATGGAAATGCAGTCTCCTTAAGGGCTAAAGAGACCAGATAACTCATGAGTTTACAACAACTACTTGTAGGATGTAGTTCACTGGATGTATTCTGACAGTACATCAAAACTCTGAAATTTTTCATGTTAAATATGTAAATCTGTTATTTAACAGTTGTTAACAAAGCAGGAACTTTCAAAGTGGAGATAAAAAGGAATAGAATAGGCAAATCTGTTTGAGTTCTGTATATACCTAGAGTACCAAGTGATGTGAGCAGCTAAAAACACATCAGCTTTCATGGAGAAAGACAGAAATGTGTATCTCTGAAGCATAGGCAGAACGGGAAAAATGCTTTTGATCTAGCTCATGAAGGATAATAAACCCTGACAATACACATTTGGGATGTTGCTCTCAGGTTTCATTATAGTATTATAGTGCAATGGTTCTTATTTGTTTGTGTAGATAGATTTCTAATTCATAACTGCAAATACAAAGACCTTTGAATTAAAAAGGAATTCAAGCAAGTCAGTTCACACTGAAATAAAAGGAAATATTATTGCTTCTGATTTACTGAGGAATAACAGCTGGCATTTATTATGTCTGTGTACTACATCAATCATCAAAAACACAAACTCCAATAAATCTACCTTATATCCTTGTAAATATAAAGCTGTTTTTCCTTTCCTAGATGAGATTGTTAGCTTATGTAAAGTGGTACAGCTCTAAATCCAGCCCTCTATCTTCTAATCAGTTCAAATTATGTACCAGACACAAATTTATCTAGCTTAGCTTTTACAGATGGGGGTGGATTTTGACCTTTTTGTCGCTGTTTTTTATGGGGTTTTTGTTTGTTTCTTTTTTTTTTTTAACCAAGTGATTGACTTCACAACAGAACACTCTTACATGAGACACAGTACCACTAAATCAGCGTATCAGCAAGTACTGCTGGTTTTTGGTTTTTTTTCAAAGCTCTATCTGCAATAGATGCCAATTTGTGCATCATTATCTCTACTACAGCACGTGCTGTTTTTAAACAGACAATCTACTGCAACTGGATAGTGACAAGAATAAAAAGAATAAAGGTAGTGGAAAGAATGTTAACCACAGAAAGACGAGTAGGGCTTGGCCTCTCATGATCTGACCACCCAATGTATGGGACATTAGTACTGAGAAACAAACGTGCTCTAACTTTCCCATCTGACGAAGAAAGAATGAAGCAGAACAGATTGTCCAGCAAGCTTCTGTTAAGTGCTTATCACAATTTTCAGTATAGAGGATAGAGCAAACCACTAGAGAGCAAACATTTCTAAAGTCCACTCAAACTGCATGGGAGGACTTAATCCAGACTGTGAAGGAGGAAATAGTTTTCCATTAAATAGAGCATTAACCTTCAAAGGAAAGTTGATCTTCTACCTAATCAGAAAAGGAGCAACTTAGAGACAGATTGCAATGAGAAGACATATTTATGTATTTTAGGTTTTTTAAACATTCATGTTTAAAAAAGGTAAGTTGCAACCAGGCAGAGTAACAAAGGGCTTCAACTAAAATGGGGAAAGCATTCTCCAATGTGTTAATCTGGACACTTAAAAATCAAATTATTTTGTCTCGTTTTCTCTAAGACATTTTCAATTTTGACAGAAGGAATAATAGAGCTATTATTTGCAATCTTTGAGAACAACCAATCTGGAGGACTAGTGGTTTCAGGAGACTAGAAAAGAAAACCAGAGTTCCTACCCCAGGCTCAATTCCAATTGCACAAACACTGGAGCAAACGATAAACAAACAAGCTATTTGCAAGTTCTTAGGGAGGAAAACGAAGAATCATCCTTATCCCCTACCCTCCAAGAGATTGTAAACATCTGTTACAGCTGTGTGTAACACACCAATCATGTCAAATTAGTATCACTGTCTTTTCCTGTTATGGCAGGGAAATGGTTTCCTGATAAGGAAGGAGCACTATGGAATAGACCAGTTAGAATAAACCTTCTACATGGTAATAAGCAGCACTGTCACGTGGGAAAGAGCCATACTTTCTCTCTGCTTGCCTGCAACCCAGCCTCACTGCTGCAAACTCCCTTCTCCCAGCCTTGCACCATCTCTGCGTGCATATGAGGTCACAAGTCAGATCCAGATAGCCTCTGCTGTGAGACAGAGCATATATACATTTAAACTCACTATTTTTGCAGCCTAAATAAAGTCAGAAACCAAAACCTGATAGAGCTACACATGATATTTGTGTAACAGCTTCCCCAACCTCTGCCCCCATGATTCTTCCCCATGAATGACTTTGTGAGGTTCTGTGGTCAAAGGGACCCACTAAAAGATACTGATTAGCAAACTTGGCCCTTTCTCCAATGTGTTGCACTGGTTAAAGACTACAAGAAATACAAACAGTTGTCATGGAGCTACACTTCCTCTTACAATTATTCTTGAGCAAAAAAAAAAATCTCTATAATGTTTTCTGCCAGCTCAGTTTTCTTGGAAAGTTTGTGACCTCAGTGTGAATTACAAGCCTCATCTTGTCTACTCTGTAATTTATTTTGACTTTAGTAAGGCTTTTTCCTTGATATTCTAAGATGCAGGAAGTATGGTCTAGAGGAAGTTACTACAAAGAGGGAAGCAAAACTGCTGGAAAACTGTACCCTGTGTTGTTTGTCAATGTTTCACTGTCAAAGTGAACACAGCTGTGTTCACTGTCAAAGTTAACACACTTGTTGCTGTGCAGCTGAACATACTCATTCTGGATTTGGGTGGCTGAAGAGGGAGATGCTTACCAAAATATGCTTCTGACTTCTAAGTGGTAGGCTGTAAAAAGTCTGGATGACAGCATCAGAATTCAAAAGAAACCTTGCCAATATAAGAAATACTCACAGGAAAAAAAAGATTATGAGATTTTGTTAGGACACTTCTACTCTTCAGACTCTTTTAAGTTTTGTCCTTCAAGCAGGAATACTCAACTGGACAAACACAATTGAAGAAGTTCTAACTTTGTAGCAGCTCTGCAGTAAAGCTGTCTATGAGTCACAAGCTGAACATGAGTTAAAAACTAAAATGAACACACTGAAGAGACCAGTGTTTAGTCCAAAGAATCGGAGCTTGAGGGAAGTTAAGAGCTAAATACAAGGAAGGAGGAAATAAGTAATGTTCCATATCCACATTATCTTGGACAAAGAGTAACAGATATATTTACAGCACACACTATTTACACTGGATATTAGGAAAAAAATTATGTTGAATCAACTTCTTTTCTAGACATCTACATGGGAAACTATAGTAACCAAGTTCCCCTTTCGTCTGTTAATAGTCTCCCTTTGCTGTGCCACCCAAAGACTTATCGAAGCTTGCTTGCTTTGAATCTAGCCAGTGTCTTGCTTTCTGCCAGTCTTGTTGTAAAACAGTAGTGCTGCAGCTAAAGTCAGAGAAAGCAATCACGACAAACTTCTCTAATGGAACTAGGTGGGCATATCTTATTAGAAAATGCTATATATATTCCAAGTATATGCAACAAAATAAGGACATGTTGATTCAAAATTTCTTTCACTGTGAAGCTTCAGCTAGATCCAGTGGACCAAGTAACTCCTTCAAAATGCATGTGGACAGCTCTACACATGAATTCGACTCCAAGAAAAAGTGTTCTTTTGTGTAATTACATATATATGAGAAGGAAAGCACAGTTGGTTAAAAATGCCCAAGCAATAATCAAATAGACTTATTTTTTCCTAAAGGTGTTGGGTATAACTAGCCAACAAAATCATCTTGTGAAAACACATGAATTACTTCTAAACTATTACTTTGTGTTGCAGTCACAAAATAGCTTAACAAATGTTGTTTGGACATCTGTTCCAAAATCAGGACTCTCTCTACCATATTGCCACCCGGTACTTTAAGAGGATGGGGGAGAGGAAGGGAGTGAAAGGGAAACAGACCTTTTTCTGACTAATGGATCAATTCCAAATGCTTTGAAATGTAGGAGCTCTTTCTTTTTTCTTTTGTTCTCTTAGTGGTTGTGCAAAATTTATGATGACTTTCAGAAAAAACACACTTGAATCTTGTAAGGCCACATATATAAATGTATACAAAAACAAACATGAAAAAAGGCAGAAATCTAATTAGGCTTTAAGAAGACAAAACACAAGAGAAGCCACAGCAGTGAAATTTAATCTTTGGGAGCTCACTTACATTGCTGACTACCTTTCTCATTCATGAATTCAGATATAAGCCTTCACTGGGTCTACATAAAAATGGATCTATGATTTAGCTACAAAATGACCCTCCTTTCTAGGTTGCACCATGCAGACATTCACCAGAAGCTGGTCCTTTGTGTAAGAGACACTTGATTTACTTGAGATGGTTGATTTACTGACCCACTGCAAAAATCTTAAGATTTTTGTGGTTTTTTAAGGTTGTCCAGAAGGAGAAGAAAATGCAGTCTTGAAATAATACACTCATAATATATGCACCCCAATACCAAGTTTTCTAAGTACCATACACTAACACTGGGGATCATTCTTAAGTTGAATTTAGAATTATGATAACTTACTAAACAGATAGAAAGAATTTATGGCATTATTTTAAAATTTATTTTGCCATTTTTAAAAAAAAATGTCTTATGATAACGAATTACGCTTATACTGAAACAATTGAAAGTATGGATTTCATTAGTTTATATTACAACTTACTTTGTATTTCACCTAATATAAAATATTATCTTGTTTTCACACAAAGTAAGGTAGTTTAAGGCACAAAAACCCCAGAAATCTTATCTCCTTCTCTGAAAAACAAAACCCCATAAAGCTGGTATCTCACTCTAAACAATGCAAAAGCTCACAAACTGTACTTATACAAGTAAAGCTTCTAAGTAAAAAGAAAATTTTCAAAGTAAGTTATGCAGAATCTTGGTCCAACCTCCCCCCCC